>JAIUZE010070117.1:0-79163 GCA_022085475.1 Heliosperma pusillum
CCGAGACACAAAAGCTATCAACGGTGAACATATACTCGTTAAAGATAGTAAGGCCTAACAATGTCATGGTCCAAGATACTCATTTAGAATTAGAATGGTCAAGACGCCATATACTCATAATTCTCTATGGGTACTTAGTCAACACGACACATATCATACAATCAAACAATCACGGGAAAAACTTCCTATCATGTGACTAATTGCATATAAATCATATTCCAATATCATATCGCCTCATATCTACTAAGGCTAATTCATTAATTAAATACACCCTTACTTGAAGACAACTCCCCGACCCGAGTCCCGCGACGGGTCATCAGTCAAAACGGGGCTGACTAGATCTTAGTTTGACCAAACCCGTTTGGTCAAACCGGCTAGAAACAGAGTCTTTACAAATTAGACTTGAACACAAAAATCATCATATTCATTACATGTTATTTTATTAAAACTTCTAACATGTGAATTATTAAATCTTACGAAAAACCCGTTTGACTTAAAGGATATCAAATTAAACTACGGTCTCGTATTATAATTTCTAACATGTGAGAAATAATAATTTTATGAAAAACCTTTTAATTAAATATTTTACTTATTAAATTTCCCACTTGCTAAATATTACGAAACACGATAAATTAACACTAAACTCAAAAACCGTCACAAGACTAAAAAGGTGACTCATGGGCTGTTTTGGACCGGACCTAACACGGGCCTGGACTGGGCCCACGGGCCTGGTTTGGGCCTGTTTTGAGACGACATTTTTAAAACCGCTTCTTAATATTTCCCGCATGCTTGACATATTTAAAACCCGTCAAAACAACAACAAAACAATCAAATATCGACACAACCCAAAAGGACCAACCATGACCAATCCAGACCGGACCTGGACCGGCCTGAACCGGCCTGAACCGGCCTGAACTGGCCTGAACCGGCCTGAACCGGCCTGGTTTGGGCTGGTTTTTCCAGCCATTCTCCACGGCTCCCACCACAACAAACACCAAATTAATTCCAACATGTTTTAATTAACAAACAACCATTTTAACAACAAATTCAACCATCATCCATACAAAATCATGATTATGAACCATCATCCAAATTTATCAAGAACACTAAACATATCAAAAATTCATACAACATAATAAAAATAACAACTTATCATGTTACTAATTAAAAACCGTAAATCATAATAACATGAACTAAAACAAAAGAACAAAAGATATGTAACATTAAATTCGTCGACTAACTCGGAATCGTTACCTTAGCTAGCAAAATCAAGTAGCACCAAAATAAGAAGTAAAGAAAAACAAGAAACCCGTCTACTAGTCTTCTCCTAAAATATACGAGTCACCAAACTCGTCTTCAACATCTTCCCCTATAAGAAATGACAAGAAAACATTATTAGAACTTAAAACTTGATTTTCCATAATTAAAGTGTTGAAAACGATTTGTCGGAATTTAAAATAAAACGTACTTGAAGATGGGGAGCGAATAGGAGATCCTAGAAATATAAGTTAGGACGGATTTAATTAAGAAATGAAGGTTTTATGAAGGTTTTGCTCTAAGAACGACGAAGAACGATGAAGAACGATTTAAGAAAGTGTTAATTTGATCTTAAGTTGATTTAGTGTAAAATGAAAAGATAGTTAGTGATTAAGTGTGGTGTGAGTGCCGTGTAATATAGAGGAAAATAATGAGTCGGGTTTTGAAATTGTTGTTACGGAATTGACTCGGGTTTTTTTAATTAATTAAGGTAATTAATTAAATATAATTAGATATTAAGTTAATTAAACCAAATATCTAGATATTATGTTATTGTAATGAAAAAGAAAGAAAATATCTAGTCCTATTAGAGGAGAGGGAGCCGTGTGATGTTAGAAGAATCGGGTCTGTTTTTGAAGCGATTTGCGGAGTTTAAGTTAACGGATCGATAAAGTAATAAATATCTAAGATATTATTATTAGATTAATCAAAAGAATGAAAATATCCAAAGTGAGTGGATAAAGATGACATGGGGCGTGTGACTCATGCCAAAGTCGGGTTTCGGGTTTGTTTCGGGATTTAAGATGACTCGGGAAGAGTTAAATGACGTTCGGGATTAAACCGTAAAAGTTATTCTTTAATCCCGAATAAATTCAAAATAATTATATTAAATTATCATAAATTCAAATAAATCTTAATAAAAATAAATTAAATTTATTATTTTTCAAAATAAAATTTCGGTCTTTCAATTTACGAGGTGAGTCGAAAAAGTCAACGAAAGTCAAAGTCGACTAAAAGTCAAGAAAGTCAAAGATGACTTTAAAAGTCAAGAAAGTTAATGACGACTTAAAAGTCAAGAAAAGTCAATGACGACTTAAAAAGTCAAGAAAAGTCAAAGACGACTTAAAAGTCAAGAAAAGTCAAAGATGACTTAAAAACGGGATTCTCATGGAATCTCGCAGAAATTCCAAATACGAATTCGGAAATTCAAAATTCGACTTGAAACAATAAATTCCACTTTAAAACTTAAATAGGCTGAAAAGTATCCGTAAAATATTTTCACTAGAAAAATAGGGTACTTTTCGGGTTGTTACAATCACCCCTCCTTTTAAAAAGTTTCGTCCTCGAAACTTAGAAGAAGTAATGTGACATATATGTAGGTCTATTTCAAACCTTTAAAAATATATTTGTAATAAAAATACTGGGTCTTATCAATGGGGCGGAAGGTTCTCGTCGGCCGTTAAGAACATCGACGTCCCAAGTCAAAGACTTAAAAGATACATTTTCGCATCAATAAATGAGAAAAACTAGTTATCGAACGTCTCCAATAACAAGTCTCAACACTCCTTGACGGTAAAATACTTGAAATCATAAAACATTTCCAAAAGCTTTTAGTTCAAAAATTTTATAGTAAAGGTAATAACTCTACTATCTACGCTTAAAATTTCTAACTAAAGCTTCTAATAATCTATCTATAAAAGATGATATTCGATAGAAGGAACGGAATATTCGAAAGAATAAATCGAATGGAAAGAGGGAAGAAATAGGAATGAACCACAATACTATCTTCCAACTATGAAACTTCGAATGTTGATCGTAACTTGACAACACTAACTGCACCAGAATCTAGTCCTCAAGAGAGTGCAATATATCCTCAACATTTTCAATCATCTGATTCCTACCAAAATATTTCATAAGCATGACACATCGAGTAACAACTCCCAATTATTCAAACTCAATTAAAATCTTCTAAGGTCCATCGGTACGGTAAACTCCATAACTAACAACCCATGAAAGATTCATTACGAACTCTAATCTTCTTAGCTCCATCACAACTCTTATTGGAAACCACCATCAAAATATTTATAATTAGGGAAACAAGACCGCTAACAACAACAAAGTAAAGGACTTACTATGAAATCCTTTAATCCAATTTATTCCAAAATTCATTACCCTAAATTATTAACAATGAACCTTCTCATCTTCAAAAGTTTTATAAAACACAAATACCTCAAAAAGAAGATTAGTCACACAATCTCATTTCCACTTAACTTGCCAATCATAGGGCAATGCGACCGTAAAGCAATTTCTTTAGCTCCTTCAAAATTCAAGACACATCGGGTTTCGTTTTATAACAATATTCCCAAGTTGGTCATCCCCAAATCCAAAAATTTTCCACAAGGAATTATTCCCGTAGGGGTCCAACATTTAAAGACAACAACTTCCCAAGAACACTGTAAGAGAATTACGAAAAATTCTTAACCACAATCCCCAACTATCATTATGATTATTTCGATCCTAAAAACGATATTGCAACATTAAGCTTTCATAGTCTAAAACCACTAGGAGAGTTTCATCCTAAGTTTATCCTCAAATCCTTATAATCATCTAAACATGAAACTAGTTTAATAGGATGATTAGGTACCATGTTCGAAACTTCTTCCTCAAGGTACCAACTCTCACCACCATAGGGTGAAATTAGATCTATACCATTTTCCTCAAATCACAAGTTCCTTCTAACAAACACTAATATTCCACAAAATTCAAAGTTCTTCCTACTAAGTATAATATACCACAAACAAATGGGTATGACATCCATAAAAATGTTACAAGAGAAAGGTAAGGATACCAATGGTAAGATGGAGGAACTATCAAGAGTAATTTCCAAGAGGCAAATAGGTTGGAAGAGAAAGAAGCACCTAGTTAGAAGGAAGAGAGCATAATACAATAAGGACAAGAGAATTCATAGATGAAGAAAGAATTCTCTTCAATTAGGCTTGTAAATCTTCAAATCTTCGGTAGAGGATACTCCTTCTAGGTAACACATATTCCACCATAAGGCGTAATATTGCTCCTAGCAATTTGGCTAGCCACCCAAGCATAGCCTCCTTGGCAATTGTCTTACTATGAGGAGGGGACTGGTTGGCAATAACACACGATCTCTTCACACGAGGGCCCACATCTTCATAAGAAAAAAACAAAATTAAGTTACTCCTAACAATTAGCATAAACAAATAGACTACAACAAAAATCCTAATCTACCCATCCTACCATTCTATCTCACAAGTTTATTATTTTATTAAGGTCAAGTTATTTATACTAGGGTACACAAACGTGCGTCGGGAGCAAAAATAGCTCTGATACCAACTGTGACACCCTCAAATTTGCGAAAAATTAAAACAATTAATTTAAATAAATAAAAGATGAGAATACGATTCTAATAGGTTCACTTTAGTGAAAATCGGTAATTTTTTAAAACCGGAACCTACTATTAAATATATTCATCAAAACGAAGGTGTCTTAAATAAAAAGGTTCATAACAAAAAGGAATTTATATTATACATAAGAAATATCCAAAACGGGAGACATATCTCCCGTATAAATACGGAAATAAAAGAGTGTATAATAATATACAATCATAAGAACCGAATATAGGTCCAAGGTAAATACTTCGCTCGCTAGCTCGTCTTGTAACACCCGGAAATGTACCCTATTTTTCTAGTAGAAATATTTTACGAAATCTTTTCAGTAATTTTATGTTTTAATTAAGATTTTTATGTTTCGAGTCGAATTTAGAATTTCCGAGTTCGTATTTGGAATTTCTGCGAGATTCCATGAAAATCTCGTCTTAAGGCGAGTTTGACTTTTCTTGACTTTTGAGTCGAGTTTGACTTTTCTTGACTTTTGAGTCGAGTTTGACATTTCTTGACTTTTGAGTCGAGTTTGACTTTTCTTGACTTTTGAGTCGAGTTCGACTTTTCTTGACTTTTGAGTCGAGTTTGACTTTTCTTGACTTTTGAACCGTCTTTGACTTTTCTTGACTTTTGAGTCGTCTTCGACTTTTCTTGACTTTTGAGTCGTCTTTGACTTTTCTTGACTCGTAAGTCGACTTTGACTTTCGTTGACTTTTCCGACTCACCATTTACTTATACTCCCTCATAACCTATTTTTCCCTCACAACTCAACATCTCCTTCTTCCTCATCAAACCACCAAAACCTAAAACCCACTTTGAGTCGATCTTATAATCATCATAACGCATTCGTTCTTTGACGGAATATACGTAAGTTCGTCTTATTCTTCCCCTCTTAGCTTCCTCTATCCGTATTGGTAATAAAATTACCGTCTTTCTCGCTTTTTAAATTATCCGTCTTTCTCAAGGTGAAGTATATTCATCTTATATTGCCTAATTGTAGGTGGAGACTACTAGGAAGGCTTAGTAATCGATTAAAGACGCGTAAAGGTAACGGTGAAGGGTTACTCGGTATCATTTACGTGTTTTGCATGCTTTATATGTTAGAAATCGTATTTAGAATACGATTAGGAGCTTAGGAATCATGTTATGATGTATGATTGTTGTTATTTGATGATTTTTGATGATGAATATTGATTGTTGTTAGTTGATAGAAGTAAATTATGAAAATTGGAAATGATGGAAATGGGTTGTTGTTCTAGGGTGGACTCGTGCAAATTCACAGCACCGACCCTTTTTGGTAGAATGCTCATATCTCCTTCGTTACTTGCTTGTTTTGGGCTTGTGACCACTCGTTGGAACCGTAAGAGGATAAGCTATCACCTCGACTTGGAATTTCTGAATTCCCATATCTAGAACTATAGTTATGACAGTTTGAAGTGAACCCTTGTATAAGTTAGTTTCCAAACTTGTCGTTTTGGAGAGTTATCTATGTTCCTTATTTATTATGCTTCTTAAACTTGGTCTAATGCTTGGGTATCATGTATTGATTCATGTTTTGGATATATGATATTTTTCTTCGCTTGTATCACATGTTTTGTGACGGTTTTGCTATGTCCCACTTTGAGTCGGTTTTTACAAATGATACGGTTTGAGCACTATTTTGTCTTGTGCTTTGTATTCTCATTCCCTTGGCTACCTTCCCGTTCGTAAGGCTGGAATGTCGGAACGGAGAGGTATCCTAATGCTTAATTGCATGTGTAGTGGGCATACGACGACGTTGCTGGGAGTTGAACGCTGTGCGTTGTTCGACCCGGCCGTC
Source organism: Heliosperma pusillum (assembly GCA_022085475.1). NCBI lineage: Eukaryota > Viridiplantae > Streptophyta > Magnoliopsida > Caryophyllales > Caryophyllaceae > Heliosperma > Heliosperma pusillum. Next base: position 6,490 of record JAIUZE010070117.1, read on the forward strand.
AAATGTTGTGTACTTGCGAGGTGGTGTTATTTGCATGTAGCGTACCGCTTGTATGAGGCTTGAGCTCTTTTCCGCCTCTTTCGTGAATTGATCTACCGAATTTGGGGTACTCGGCGTTTTCTTTGTAAGACCGAGTCTTGGATGCGAAACGTTTATCGCATGTCGAATCGGAAAATGTGATTCCGAGAATCTGGCCAGGTTTAGATTAGGAGCCGTTTAATTATCGTTCATACCAGGAGGAAATTAGTCTACATATACGAAATGTGATCGTGTATGAGTTCAGGGAAATGTGATCTCGTGGATGCCTTTTAATCATACTTGCCATGTACACGATTCTAGTGCGTTTCATTTACCGTGAGAGTTGTCGTCTTGTGTCGTCTTTGAATGCGTGATTTCTGTATTATTTCATGGTTCAATGCATTGATTAGGACACCGTTATCATTTGTCTTGTCGTGAATGGATGAGAATTAGTTGATTTTGTGTAATAATCGCATGACTTGAATGCGTTTGTCTGTCGAGTCTCAATCTATTCAATCTTATACCGCTACGGTGAGATGCAAGCCTAGTGAGGTATTCGGTTGCCAGAGTGTCTTTCCCGAGTCTTTGAATAACATGATGGTTTCGGAATTGATTTCCACATGATCTTTTCATTATATATTGTATTGCCTATCTTTTCTTATCGTAACTCACATGTATATCTATATATGCATGCTCTACTTTTTTATTTCCTTATATGTACGTTAAAGGTGATATGGCTGGGAGAACCCGGAGTTACTCCCCACTGACTGTGGCGTTCATGTTTTTCATGAATGAACAGGTTGCTTGCTTGGATGCCTTTTTGGATATGATGTTTTGGGGTTCGGGTGTGAGCTAGCGGGCGTTGTCCCTGGAAGTATTCACCTCTAGACGATATTAGCTAGTTTTGCTAAACACTTGTTCTTTGCTAACATTTTAAGAGACCCCGTCTCTTTGTTGTATTTCCTTACTTAGTTGTAATATTTTGACACTCCTCGTGTTATATAACTTGCATGTTTAAAGGTTTTTAAAACTACCTATTTCCGCATTATAATTCACATGCTTGTTTGTTTTATTATTCCGCATTCGCGAGGGTTGTCACAGTTGGTATCAAAGCTTTATCGCTCCCGACGCACACACGTGAACCCTAAACTTAAACTACTTGACCTTGAAATAATAAATGAGAGATGGGTAGACTTAAGGACCTAAGTTGGTAGTCTTTGGTGTGCTTGATGTTTGTTAGGTTCTAACTCGTTTGTTGATTGTGTTGAGTGGTGTTTTGTTGGTTTGTATCTACCGTCTTAAGGTGGATCATTGTGTTACCTAGAAGAAGTATCCTTTACCGAAGATTGAAGATTGACAAGCCCAATTGAAGTGTATTTCTTCCTCATCTATGAATTCTCTCGTCCTTATTGTCTTATGCTCTCTTCCTTCTATCTTGGTGCTTCTTTCTCTTCCAACTTGTTTGCCTCTTGGAAATTACTCTTGATAGTTCCTCCATTTTACCATTGGTATCCTTACTTTCCTCTTGTAACATTTTTGTGGATGCCATACCCTTTTGTTTGTGGCATATTGTACTTGGTTGGAAGAATTTTAGACTTTGTGGAGTATTAGTGTGTGTTAGAATGATTTTGTGATTTGAGGAAAATGGTGTAGATCTTAATTCACCCTATATTGATGATTGATTGTAACTCTAAGGAAAGGTAGTAAGATAAGTTTGATGATTTTTATGCTTGATGCTTGCCATGACTAATGTGTAGATAGTTCATGGTATTTGATGGTGTAAGGTTGAATGAGTTGGCTATGACTTCTTAACTCAATTAGTAATTTAGTCTTTTGGACTTAGGAGTTTAGTATTGTTTTGAAGACCATGCTTATGATATGTCTAATTGGTGTAAATAAGAAGTTTTGAATGATATCTTGAGGTGCGAAATACTTTTGAGGTTAAGTGTCGTCTTGTGGTTTCCTATTGTGTGTTTGTGAGTATAGGCTTGGTGGAAAAGCATTTGGCTATAGTTCTTGGATTTAAAGATATGATCTTATCTTATGGCATTGGAGACTCGTTTGAAGTAGTAAGGTTTCGGTAAGTTGAACCATATTACTTGAGGATTATAGATATGAGCGATATTTGATGATGTGAGCTATGATGGAAATACCTTGGTACGTCAATGATGATGTTTGACTTGAGGTTGTACTTTGTTATTAATGAACTCGTGGGATATGATGTTGATAATGACGTTTTGTTCGGTGTTATACCTTGTGGCCGTAGGAGTTGAAAAGAGATTAGTATAAAGAATTCCTTATTGGTTCTTCGGTTTTTGAAACCTTTGAGAGCGTGTCAAATTTTGGAATTTAGAGAATGTTACTATTCTTGAGTTGCAATTCCGCAATTGGGAATCCGTATTATATGAAAGGGCGGATGAATTGGGTTGTAATCGATTTGTTAAATCTAGGTGTACCTTACTTTGAATATTGTGGTACGATGGTCCCTTGTAAGAGACCTTTGCTTGGGATGAGTTGCTTTACTATCACCCTAAGTCTGAAAGGAGAAATTTTGTGGATTAAACCTTAAACCTTTTGCTCATGCCATTATCTCTTTGTATTTCCTTTCATGCAAGTTCCTACTAAGCCCGATTCCTAGGAAATTGTTTTCTCTTATCTTTTCCTTTACTCGGATAGCTTCATAACTCTACTATCTGCTTTGTCTCTTTCTTGACCTCGTTATTTTCAGCGCTCCTCTCTTGTAATCTCGTTCTTGAATTATTCTCATGTTCTCCTTGAGATTCCTTATCGTTTCCTATCTCGTTGCTCCTTCATCTTTTCTCTAGTGGATTGGATACTCCGTTTCTAAAGCTTAGAGAATAAGTGTAATGAATTTGGGGATTCTTTAGCTAGAATATGTGTCTTTGGATTTAGCAAATTTCATGTTGCTTTTGATCATGGAAAATAGGACTTAAACTCTAGGATGAATCCTAATAGTGATAATGTATCCTCTCTTAGTGGTTTGAGATTTGGAGCTTGGTATTCTAGTATTATTTTGAGAAATTAGTTGATCATGATAATAGTTCGTTGTTGTTGGGTATTATAACGGTTGCTTGGTATATCATTTGGGAATTGGATGTCTCTAATTGGTGGATTCTAAAAGAGACTTTGCTTTAGGGAAATTGACCCGGTACCCAAAGTTTGAGGAGTTTTCTCGTAAATGAAAATCGATTCATATTGAGTTTTAGATGAACGATATGATTTGAATGGTTGTCTGATTGCCAAGTGATTGATCATTTGTGGTTTGGAGTTAGTAATTCTCTTTTATTCTTAAGGAATCATAGTTTGAGATTGAGAAATATTCGTAGCAAGCTTTGGATAGTGAGTGCTCAGTTGTTATGGGATATAGAGATAGAATGGTGAACCCATTATCTTGAGAATTAGTAACCTCCGTAGTTTGCTAATGTGGCTATTTATATTTGAGGTTTCAGGCGTAGTAATGATCGAATTAAGGATGTTGGTTTATTAAAGAATTCTTATAACCGATAATGGATTGCGAATTTTCCCTTGTCGTGAGACTTTGGATGAGGCTAGTTGGATCCTAGATGATTATGTTTTGTTGCGTTGTTTGTGTTTTGACTTTCGAGGATGAGAAAGTTCTTTATAAATTTAGGATAATGAGTTTGAAGTAAATTGGATTAAAGGATTTCATGGTAAGTCTCTTTACCTTGTGGATTGTTAGTCGTGGAGTCTACCGTGCTGATGGACCTTAGTAGATTCTAATGGGATTCGGATAATTGGGATTTGTTACTCGAAGTTTCATAATTATGAAGTATTTTTGTAGGAATTCTGATGATTGAAAATGTTGAGTTGCAAATTGGGTAAATTGCATTCTCTTGAGGATTAGAGTATCAGTGGAGTTAGTACTATTGAGTTCTTGTAGATCTTCGTGCCGACTTCATCGTGATTCTTCCTTTCCCTAAGAATTCGATTTGTTTTGTTTTTGCGTGTTTTGTATATATTTTGTTATCGTGATTTGTGCACTTTATGTTTGAGTCGCTCTATGTACGTGTAATGTGTTCGTATTTTGATTTTATCTTTGAGAAAACCTTCAAATTTTCATGTTATATTTCTAATTTAACGTTTCAAAGAAGTCCAATGATATATTTTGTGTACCCTCTTTTGGAGAAAATAGATTTCTTTACCTTTTATATTTGGATTTTGCGTTTGGTTGGATGTTTGCACTTGTTATTGGAGACGTCTGATAACTAGTCCTGCACTTACTAACGTTGTTTTGAATTTCGACTTCACTATTTCGACAAAGATTGGTTGGGATAATTAGAGTTCTCGTTCGCGACGAGCATTCTTGAGATCCGTAAGTAAAGTTTCACACTTATGAAAATTCTTCTTTAAACCGTTTTCTAGATGAACTTCGTTTCATAAATATTTTTCCCTTATAAAGGTTTTCGTATTAATTTTGAAAACCGATTCGTGTCCTTGATACTTTTATTTTCTATTCTCAAAGTTTCGAGGACGAAACTTTTTAAAAGGAGGGGTGATTGTAACACCCGGAAATGTACCCTATTTTTCTAGTAGAAATATTTTACGAAATCTTTTCAGTAATTTTAAGTTTTAATTAAGATTTTTATGTTTCGAGTCGAATTTAGAATTTCCGAGTTCGTATTTGGAATTTCTGCGAGTTTTCATGAAAATCCCGTCTTAAGGCGAGTTTGACTTTTCTTGACTTTTGAGTCATCTTTGACTTTTCTTGAATTTTAAGTCGTTTTTGACTTTTCTTGACTTTTGAGTCGTCTTTGACTTTTCTTGAATTTTAAGTCGTCTTTGACTTTTCTTGAATTTTAAGTCGTCTTTGACTTTTCTTGAATTTTAAGTTGTCTTTGACTTTTCTTGACTTTTAAGCCGTCTTTGACTTTTGTTGACTTTCCGACTCACGCTTTACTTATACTCCCTCATACTCCTTAACCTAAATCATTACACAATCACAAACCAAATTACTTCCTCCTTAAGAAATCTCATATCTTGCCTCCCTCTTTGATTTTCGATCTTGGATTCACCGTATCTCATTCGTTCTTTGACGGAATTTACGTAAGTTCGTCTTATTCTTCACCTCTTAGCTTCCTCTATCCGTATTGGTAATAAAATTACCGTCTTTCTCGCTTTTTAAATTATCCGTCTTTCTCAAGGTGAAGTATATTCATCTTATATTGCCTAATTGTAGGGGGAGACTACTAGGAAGGCTTAGTAATCGATTAAAAGACGCGTAAAGGTACCGGTGAAGGGTTACTCGGTATCATTTACGTGTTTTGCATGCTTTATATGTTAGAAATCGTATTTAGAATACGATTAGAAGCTTAGGAATCATGTTATGATTTATGATTGTTGTTATTTGTTGATTGTTGATGATGAATATTGATTATTGGTAATTATTAGAAGTGAATTGGGAGAATTGAAAATGATAGAATTGGTGCTTGTTGTTCTCGGGTGGAATTGTATTCCTGGCCGAAGGACCGGCAGCCGGTTCAGTGCCCGGCTGGGAATTTCCTGCACCGACCCTTTTTCGTAGAATGATCATATCTCCTTCGTTACTTGCTTGTTTTGGGCTTGTGACCACTCGTTGGAACCGTAAGAGGATAAGCTATCACCTCGACTTGGAATTTCGGCATTCCCATATATAGAACTCTAGTTATGACCGTTTGAAGTGGACCCTTGTTTTAGTTAGTTTCCAAACTTGGTTTTTGTGGGTAGTTGTGCTCCGAGCCGAGGTACCGGCCGCCTCCCTCCACCCCGGCCTGGAACACGGCTGTGTTTTCTTCTTGAATTTCTAAATCTCGTAATTTATAATAGTTCGCATGATTCGTTTATCGTATAATTTTACGTAGTGACTTATAATATTCATGTTTTGGATATATGATATTTCATTCGCTTCTATCACATGTTTTGTGACGGTTTTTGGTATGTCCCCCTTTGAGTCGGTTTTTACAAATGATACGGTTTGAGCACTATTTTGTCTTGTGCTTTGTACTCTCATTCCCTTGGCTCCCTTCCCGTTCGTAAGGCTGGAATGTCGGAACGGAGAGGTATCCTACTGCTTAAATGCATGTGTTAGTGGGCATACGACGACGTTGTTGGGAGTTGAACGCAATGCGTTGATCGACCCGGCCGTCAAATGTTGTGTACTTGCGAGGTGGTGTTATTTGTATGTAGCGTACCGCTTGTTATGAGGCTTGAGCTCTTTTCCGCCTCTTTCGTGAATTTTTGCTACCGAATTTGGGGTACTCGGCGTCATATGATTGACCGAGTCTTGGATGCGAAACGTTTATCGCATGTCGAACTGGAAAATGCGATTCCGGGATTCTGGCCAGATTTAGACTAGGACCGTATTATTATCGTCGTCCTACCGTAGGAAATTAGTGAACATATACGAAATGTGATCGTGTATGCGTTTCAGGGAAATGTTTATCCCGTGGATGCCTGTTAATCATACTTGCCATGTACACGATGCTAGTGCGTTTCATTTACCGTGAGAGATGTTGTCTTTGTGTCGTCGTTCTTGAATGCGTGATTTCATGACTTATTATTCTTGGTCATTGCATGATTGGGCATCGTCTATGTATTGGTATGGTTGAATGGATGATAACATGATGGATTTATTCATGGTCATTGCATGACTTTGCATGGTTGTTTGTCGAGTCTCAATCTTATCAAACTTATACCGCTAACGGTGAGATGCAAGCCCTAGTGAGCGTATTCGGTTGCCTAAGAGTGTCTTTCCCGAGTCTTTGAATAACATGATGGATTCGGATTTGATTTCCATATGCTCTTATCATTATATCTCGAATTGCCTATCTATCCTTATCGTTTCTCACATGTATATCTATATGAATGCATGCTCTACTTTTGTATTTCCTTTGATGTACGTTTAATGTGATATGGCTGGGAGAACCCGGAGTTACTCTCCACTGACTGTGGCATTCATGTTTTTCATGGATGAACAGGTTGCTTGCATGGATGGCTTTTTGCTTTGACTATTTTGGGTTCGGGTGTGAGCTAGCGGGCGTTGTCCCTGGAAGTTTCACCTCTAGACGATTTTAGCTAGTTTTGCTAAACACTTGTTCTTTGCTAACATTTTAAGAGACCCCGTATCTTTGTTGTATTTCCGCATTTAGTTTGTAATATTATGGCACTCCTCGTATTTTCTATCTTGCATGTATAAAAGTTTTTAAAACTTCATATTTCCGCATATTATTTCACATGCTTGTATGTTTTATATTTCCGCATTCGCGAGGGTTGTCACAGCATAGTCGTCTCTACCCTTCTTTGAAAATATTACATAAAAATCAACGGGAATAAGGAAGTATCCAATCCGAATGGGGACATCTTCCACAATCCCTGCTGGAGTATGCATAGATCCATCGGCTAGTTAAAGGCTAGTGTTGGTAAACTTCATTTGCATTGGGCAATGGTCATGATAGAAGGAAAAGGGCATGACACTAATAGCGGCCCCTAAATCACATAATGCATTCCTAACCTTATGAAGACTCATTGTGAAAGAAATATTAAAACAACCTAGATCTTTAAGCTTTGTAGGAATGATAATCTTCCCTTCTTCAAGGGAAGATTCCTTGGGAAAATCTTCGGTTGTATCTACTTCTTGCAATGTCTTACCAATCCTTGCCTCCAATTTTGAAAAAGCCTTGTCGTTTGCCAACGTTGCTTCTTCAACTCTTTCTTCTAACTTCCCGTGAGCTTTTATCAAAGACATGATCAATGATTCGAGACGGGATGTCTCCTCTTGTGTAGGGGCTCGGGTTGGTTTGGATAATGTAGGATTATTGCAAAGTTCGTGGGGGTAACCTATGAATGGGCTCCTTACTCTTTCCATTCCCAAGAGGATTATCAAAAGGTTTGTCACTAATCATGTCGATTGTGACTATTAACGGTTCTTCACTCTCTTGGGTGGTTTGGCTTGAACTCGATAGGGTAAACTCTTCTACTCTCTTTTGGAGAGACAAAATGGTTGATTTGAGTGAGCCTATTTGCACTGAAACTATTCAGAAAGACAACTAAACAATGACAATTTGATTGAAGTTCAGACACTTTGCAAATACTCTGTTTCTGTTTGGACTAATTGACAAAGAACTAAGATAGGACCTTAATCAAAGCACAAAGCCAATGATTGAGGGTTGAACTGTGATCCCAGCACACAGCTAAGGACCCAAGCTCACTTCCAAGCACAAAGCAAAGGAAGTTGTCTCAAGCACACAGCCAAGAGATGCAACAGAAACAAGGTTTCAGTTTTATGTTTTACTTCAAATCTGCTTTGCATTTCATTAGGTAAAGGCCTTATATAGGCAACAAGAATACAACTCAGACGTTTAGGAGATATCTAGGGCCACAAAGGCTTACAACATGGAACAAAATAACAGCTACAAACTTGCAGAATTCTGACATAAAGTAAATAAAGTAGAAAGTAGTTTCTAAAGAGACAATCTTCCTTAATTGTTTGATCAGGTGTGTCTTGGGTGAAGAGTGGACTTTCAGGCTTGGGTTTGTGAACCAAACTGAAGTAGGAAGGCTCCCAAAGATGTGCTGAAAGTACCTCACGCATTGCTTGTTCAAAAGGGGAAGGTTTGACAGTGACATGTTAACTACTACACAAAGGCTGAAATCTGGACAGTTTGAAGTTGTCCCTAAGCTAACTCTTTGTGTGTTTGTTTCTTGGCAAGGAAGTCCTGGGGAAAGTTGTAGAGGACCTTCCCAAGACATAGGTTTGGGGATTGGTTAGGTTTGTTTGATTGGCTAAAAGAGGAAGGTTTGGCAAAAACAGCTAAGCTGCTACATGTAAGGCTGTAACTGGACTGGTTTACTTGGGTTGTGTTTTGAGGGGTGTTCTTGACGTTTTCTGAGGAAGGTTTCCTGGACAAAAAGGTAGTAGACCCTCCCTAGTACCATGCCCCATAGTTGGTTTGGAGTCCCTAAGCTTGGAAGTTGCCCTGAGACCCTCCCCAAGGCACTGCTGCTGGCTGAGTTTCCAAAGGTTTTGTTGGCTTGTTTTGTGAGTCTGTTTTGTGGCTTGTTTGGTCTTGGCTCGTGTCATGGCTACCACTGGCTCGTGTCTTTGTGTGGTGGCTTGGACCTGGGCTGTACAAAGCATTAAGGTAGCTTTTGACATAGGGTAGGTTTGGCATTGAATCCTGGCTAGGCTGATCAGAGGTTGATTGGTCTTGTCTTTGAACATGGCATTGAACTCCTGTTGCAACCCCTCCTTCTTGAAAAAGATTTGTCCTCAAATCCTCTTCATCCTCAGAGTCTTCTTGATAATGACTTAGGTCTCCCACATTGAATGTCCCATGTACCCCATAATCCCCTGGTAAATCTATCTTGTAAGCATTAGGTCCTACCCTTTCAAGCACTTCAAAAGGACCATCAGCCCTTGGCATGAGTTTGTTTTTCCTCTTCTCTGGGAATCTTTCTTTCCTTAAGTGCAGCCACACCATGTCTCCTGCCTTGAACTCTCTAGCTTTCTTTGGACCTTTGGCTCTTGACTTATACATTTCATTTGTTCTCTCAATCTGTTTCTTGACTTGACTGTGAATCTGCATCATCTGTTGTACTCTTTCTTTGGCATCATAGTTGACTTCTTTCCTTATCACTGGTGCTAGGTCTGTAGGCATTAGAGGATTAGCACCATAAACAACTTCAAAAGGGGTCTTACCTGTGCTGTGTGAGGGAGCTCTATTGAATGCAAACTCAGCTTGTGACAGTTTGATGTCCCAATCCTTTAATGACTTAGCAATGATACACCTCAAGATTCTTCCTAGAGTTTTGTTAGTAACCTCTGTCTGCCCATCTGTTTGGGGATGGTAGGCTGTGCTGAAGAGTAACCTTGAACCTAGGAGCCTCCAGAGTGACCTCCAAAAGTGGCTCATAAACTTAGTATCCCTATCAGACACAATGCTTCTTGGTACCCCATGCAACTTTACTATTTCCTTGAAGTAGAGTTCTGCTACCCCCATGGCATCTTCTGTCTTCTTACAAGCAACAAAATGGGCCATTTTGCTGAACCTATCCACTACCACCATTACTGAGTCTTTGCCCCTTTGTGTCCTAGGCAATGCCACTATGAAATCCATACTGATGTCCTCCCAAGGTTTGTTTGGTACAGGTAGTGGGGTGTAGGGACCTGCATGGAACTGTGACTTGGCTAGTTGACAGGGTTTGCACCTTTTAATAGTGTCCTGCACATCACCTAGCATCTTGGGCCAATAGAACTGCTCATGCAATATCTCATAGGTCTTTTGTACCCCAAAGTGCCCTGCAAGTCCATTGCAATGGACCTCCTTGACTAGTAATCCTCTGTAAGGACCTCTAGGTATGCATAGTTTGTTTCCTTGGAAGAGGAATCCATTCTGTGTCAAGTACTTGCTCCCCTTCTTGAGTTTTCCCTCTGCATACACTTCCCATTCCTCCTTGAAGTCTGGATCTTCCATGTAGAGTTCCTTCATGAATTCAAAGCCTAGGACCCTTTGCTCCATGAATGACAACATCACAGATCTCCTAGAAAGAGCATCAGCTACTACATTGTTCTTGCCTTCTATGTACTTGCTTGAAAAGGAGAAAGATTGCAGGAATTCTACCCATTTAGCATGCCTGGGGTTGAGTTTGTGTTGACCATTGATGAACTTTAAAGCCTCATGGTCTGAATGTAGCACAAAAGGCTTAGGTTTTAGGTAATGCCCCCAATGATTCAGAGCTCTCACTATGGCATAAAACTCTTTGTCATAGGTAGAGTAATTCAACCTTGCTCCACTTAGCTTCTCACTGAAATAGGCTATGGGCCTCTTCTCTTGAACCAGTACTGCCCCAACTCCTAACCCACTTGCATCACATTCTACTTCAAACAGTTTGTTAAAGTCAGGTAAGCCTAGTATAGGGGATCTACACAACAGATCCTTAATGGTTTTGAAGGACTTCTCTGCCTTTTCTCCCCAAGTAAACTCTCCTTTCTTCATGCATTCTGTGATAGGAGCCATGATAGAACTGAACCCCTGAATGAACCTTCTATAGAAGGATGCCAACCCATGGAAACTCCTGACCTCTGTTACTGTCTTAGGTGTAGGCCAATCCCTGATTGCCTTAACCTTCTCAGGATCAACAGCTACCCCATCCTTTGATATGATGAACCCAAGGAAGTGAACCTCAGGCTGCATGAAAGTGCACTTCTCTAGCTTACCATATAGCTTATTCTTCCTGAGAACCTCACAAAGCAAGTTCAGATGTTGTAGGTGTTCCTTCTTGCTTGAACTGTAGACTAGAATGTCATCAAAGTATACCACAATGAAATTTCCCAAGTAAGGCCTTAAGACTTCTGTCATGAGCCTCATGAAGGTGCTAGGGGCATTGGAGAGCCCAAATGGCATCACTAACCATTCATACAGCCCATGCTTGGTCTTGAAAGCAGTCTTCCACTCATCTCCAGCTCTTATCCTTACTTGATGATACCCTTGCCTTAGATCAATCTTAGTGAACACTTGAGCCCCACTGAGTTCATCCAGAATGTCATTGAGTCTAGGTATAGGGAACCTATACTTAATGGTGATATTGTTAATTGCTCTGCTATCTATACACATCCTCCAAGTTCCATCCTTCTTAGGCACTAGCAGTGCTGGTACAGCACAAGGACTAAGAGACTCCCTGACATACCCTTTGCTAAGCAATTCTCCCACCTGAGATTGCAGCTCTTGTGTTGCCCTGGGGTCACTTCTATAGGCTGGCTTGTTTGGAAGGACAGCCCCAGGTACTAGATCAATGTGGTGCTCAATTCCCCTTAGTGGGGGTAATCCACTAGGTAGTTCAGCAGGGAAAACATCCTCATAGGTTTTCAGCAAGGCTTGTACTTCCTTAGGCACTTGGTTAGACCCTTCCCCTACCTCCTTGGTGAGGAGGACATAGACTGGCCTAAGATCATTTAACTCTTGCTCCATCTCTGCTTCACTTAACAGCAGAACTTCCTTAGCAGCTTCAGTTAAGAGTGGAGGGTTCCCTTTCAGGATAGGGGGTAAAGGAGCTAAGATGATTTTCTTCTTCCCAAACCTAAAAGAGTAAGTATTGTCCCTTCCTTGATGGACAGCATCCCTATCAAACTCCCATGGCCTCCCTAATAGAAGGTGACAAGCATCCATAGGCAATACATCACACAAGGCCTCATCAGCATATCCTTTCCCAATAGAAAATGGAACAACACATTGTTGATCTACTCTAACTTCAGCCCCCTTGTTCAGCCACCTAAGCTTGTAAGGTTGAGGGTGGTCTTTGGTGGTCAATGTTAGTTTATCCACCATTGTCTTAGAGGCTACATTGGTGCAACTCCCTCCATCCACAATCAGATTACACACCCTCCCTTTTATGGTGCACCTAGTTCTAAAGATCTGGTGTCTTTGATCTTCTTCTAAGGGTTGGGGTTGTGTGTGCATCACCCTCCAAGTCACCAGACTTAACCCAGCATCAGGTTCTATCAACTCCTCACTAGCCTCTATCTCAGGCTCTTCCATCTCCTCATCACAGACCAACACCTCATCATCTCCCCAATGGATTACTTCTAGGGTACTCAGAGCCCTTTTAGATGGGCATTCTCTAGCAAAATGCCCATACCCTTGACATTGAAAGCACTTTTTGAGAGGGGTAGTCTTCCTTTGGCCTGCCTCAACAGCCTTGCCTTTATCAAGGTTGAAAGGAGTCTTAACAGGAACCACAGGTTCTCCTATCTTAACTCCTACAAAAGGCTTGAAGGTGGGGGTTCTGGAAGGTGTCTTAGAAGCACTGGCCTTTCCTTTTCCCAATTTTTCTACCCTTAAAGACAAGTTGACAGCTTCCTCAAAGGAGTATATGTTTTGTAGCCTGACTTTGCTAGCTATCCTTTCATCCAACCCTTCTAAGAACCTTGCTATCTTTTGTTCAGATTTCTCAACAACCTCACATTGCAAAGTGAGTTGTTCAAAGTCTCTTAGGTAGGACTCTAAAGGTCTTTGGTCTTGCTTTAGGTGAGTAAGCTTAATGAACATGTCTTGAGTGTAGTCCCTAGAGACAAACTTAGCTCTCATTTTCTTTTTCAGTTTGAGCCATGACTTTACAGGTTCTTTCCCTTCCCTAACCCTCAAGGTTTTCATGTTTTCATACCACAGTGAGGCATAGCCTTTTAGTTTCATGATAGCAACCTTAAAAGCCTTTCTATCAGTGTATCCTTTAAACTCAAAGACTCTTTCTACAGACCTTAGCCAATCTAAGAAATCATCAGGGTTCAAGCTACCTAGAAAGTCAGGAATCTCTACCTTGATATCTTTGTCTTGGTGTCTGAGAAGATTGTGATCTGAGCCATCTGAATCTGACATTTCAAACTGATCTACAGGTTGTCTCCTCCTTACTCCACCTTGTGGGAAAGGTGCTCCTCTTCCTCGACCTCTGCCTCCCCTTGTATCATTGTTCTGTTGGCCCTCAAGGAGTTCATTGACAGATCTAGAGACCTCCATTACAGTTCTGACAAGATCTTGAACTGTGTTTTCAATACCTGTGATTCTCTCTTCACTCATGGTTGTATTTTGTGTTTTTAATGTAGTTAGGTAGATGAACTCACAAACCAAAGCTCTGATAACCAATTTGCACTGAAACTATTCAGAAAGACAACTAAACAATGACAATTTGATTGAAGTTCAGACACTTTGCAAATACTCTGTTTCTGTTTGGACTAATTGACAAAGAACTAAGATAGGACCTTAATCAAAGCACAAAGCCAATGATTGAGGGTTGAACTGTGATCCCAGCACACAGCTAAGGACCCAAGCTCACTTCCAAGCACAAAGCAAAGGAAGTTGTCTCAAGCACACAGCCAAGAGATGCAACAGAAACAAGGTTTCAGTTTTATGTTTTACTTCAAATCTGGTTTGCATTTCATTAGGTAAAGGCCTTATATAGGCAACAAGAATACAACTCAGACGTTTAGGAGATATCTAGGGCCACAAAGGCTTACAACATGAAACAAAATAACAGCTACAAACTTGCAGAATTCTGACATAAAGTAAATAAAGTAGAAAGTAGTTTCTAAAGAGACAATCTTCCTTAATTGTTTGATCAGGTGTGTCTTGGGTGAAGAGTGGACTTTCAGGCTTGGGTTTGTGAACCAAACTGAAGTAGGAAGGCTCCCAAAGATGTGCTGAAAGTACCTCACGCATTGCTTGTTCAAAAGGGGAAGGTTTGACAGTGACATGTTAACTACTACACAAAGGCTGAAATCTGGACAGTTTGAAGTTGTCCCTAAGCTAACTCTTTGTGTGTTTGTTTCTTGGCAAGGAAGTCCTGGGGAAAGTTGTAGAGGACCTTCCCAAGACATAGGTTTGGGGATTGGTTAGGTTTGTTTGATTGGCTAAAAGAGGAAGGTTTGGCAAAAACAGCTAAGCTGCTACATGTAAGGCTGTAACTGGACTGGTTTACTTGGGTTGTGTTTTGAGGGGTGTTCTTGACGTTTTCTGAGGAAGGTTTCCTGGACAAAAAGATAGTAGACCCTCCCTAGTACCATGCCCCATAGTTGGTTTGGAGTCCCTAAGCTTGGAAGTTGCCCTGAGACCCTCCCCAAGGCACTGCTGCTGGCTGAGTTTCCAAAGGTTTTGTTGGCTTGTTTTGTGAGTCTGTTTTGTGGCTTGTTTGGTCTTGGCTCGTGTCATGGCTACCACTGGCTCGTGTCTTTGTGTGGTGGCTTGGACCTGGGCTGTACAAAGCATTAAGGTAGCTTTTGACATAGGGTAGGTTTGGCATTGAATCCTGGCTAGGCTGATCAGAGGTTGATTGGTCTTGTCTTTGAACATGGCATTGAACTCCTGTTGCACTATTGTAGAAAAGAAGTATGAGTACATGCTATGTTGGGCTTGGATTACTTCCCTCAACTTGGAGTCTACTTTTGCTATCACTTGATCGTTTTGAAAGGATGAGTATGGAATAGTATGAGGTGTATTAGTAGGTTGAGTTTGGCGAAATTGTGGGTGAAAGGGGTTTAATGGTGTGAGTTTATTCCCACATCTTTGAGGTACATGCCCTATTCCTCCACAAAGTTCAGAAGGGGTTGTTGGTGAGGTAAATGGGTTAAAAAATTTTGGACGATACAAAGTACTTTTTGGGGTGGTTTCGTTTGATGGAACGGGACATGCTAAGGAAATGGTAGTGTCAACATCACTTGAGGTTTCCACTCGGCTTTTCTTTCGCTCTCCCCCATTACTTTGGGAACCTTCCCCAATTTCTTTTTGTGAATTACTTGATAGGTTTGACGTGGTGGATTGAGGTTTAAACCTACGATGGAAAGCTATAACGATCTCTTCCCACTCCATTGGTTTTGTGGCATCCTTTAAACGACGGGTGAAACACCATTTGGCTTCTCTCTTTAGTGATAAAGGAAAGAGAGTTTCTTTGATTTGGTTTTGGGTGATCCCCTCCCTCATAAAAATTTGACACAACTCACAAAAGGTTTGGATATGGTGTGCTGGGTTTTCATTTGGCTCACCACTAAATTGGTTTCCTTCTATGAGAGCAATTAGAGTGATATGGACCCTTAGGATCCCATTAGCAAGCTCAAAAACTCGGAACTTACGATCTTCTTTTGTCTGCACCATTTTTTGTCAACCTACAAGAAAAACACAAAAAGGAAAGTTAGTGATGATTTTAAGGTACGGTTGCACCTAAAAATGGTAGAATTTTAAACAAGAATCAGCAATACATAGATAAACAAAACCGTGCTCCCCGGCAACGACGCCAAAATTTGATCGGTTGTTTTTCGCGGTCCCGATACAAAAATAATTAACCCAAACTAGGCTAACAACAAATTAATGTAATTAAGGACGTAAGGGGTCGATCCTCAGGGAGTACGTGTTAACTATGAATTGCTATGGAGTGATTTTCATTTAAGTTTGATTCATTTGTGGTGATTGTCTAAACTACTAACATGAAATAAAATGACAAGTATGTAATGACGATATTTAAATGACGAGTATGGAAATTGCAATAAAAATAAATCTAATCTAATTGATGACGATAATAAAATTGCAAGATAAAATAAACTAATCTACTTGACGGAAAGGAAAATGACAATAATTAAATCTAACTAAGAACGATAATTAAAATGACAATATTGAAAAGCTACCTAACTAATCTAATAAACTAGCTAATGACAATAAAGTAAACTATCTAAGAACGGTAATAAAATGACGGTAAAATAAACTAACTAAAACGACAATAAAATAAACTAACTAAAACGATAAAATAAACTATCTAATCAAATTGATATAGAGAATTAGAAATTCATGTCAAATGATTTAAAAGCTTTATTGATACCAACATTAGAATTACTACGATTGTCTAAGCCTTGTAGCGGTATATTCCTCTCGGATTCGTACCGAGTTTTTAATGGGTCCTAACGTCCTCTCAGCCTGGTTAGGTCACTAAACCCCTATTGGTAGTCCTAATTCCCATCCCAACTCTCGTTTTTAAGACGGAAATTGACTAATACAAACAATTGATTATGGCCACTAAACAAAGTTATAGAATTTGACACGACCAAAGGAAGAAACAAACTAGGTGGTTCTATTGGTATCGACTCTTCTTTTAATTCATTTTAACTAGCAAATCATTTCAATATTACAATTCTATTTATTGTATTTACACGATGATAATCTGACAATGTTAAATCTAATTTATGTGATTAAGTAAATTAAGAGGAAAAAGATGTAGGAAATTAAACTATGAAATAAAAGTACTAAAATGATTAAGGTGATTATATTAATAATGATTCTAGTGACGAATTCTATGATGATTATTATATGATTAGGCAAAATAAAACATGACATGTTAAACAATATTTTGGTTTTGGCTAGATTACTTTTACATGAAATTCCTACTAACAATAATATAAGAATGAGACTAATGAGATTAAAATTCATGATAATGAAAATTGCATAACTAAAGGATAGAAAATTACCGAGATTGGAGTACGATTGTGTAAGAAAGAAAGTAAAGAACAAATATCCAACCCAATATAATGACAAATGCTTATTAAAAATACTAGAGAAGTACTAAGAAATTGTTGTAAAAATAGTCTAAGATTGCATAAACTATAAACTATGAACTAAAACTTATATGAAAGAAAGATGTAAACTATTTTATTGTATGCTAATTGTGTTGTGTTTTTGATTCATGTTTATTTGTGTGCTAATCCTTGCCTTTTATAGGGCTGCATAGCTGCACATCCGCGTCCTAATTCATACCCTAGACAAAGGCATAAAGCACTCCATTAAAGCTTGGTAGAAGAAGAGCCAAGAGACACTCATCAGCAAACATACCCGATCGGGTATGTGGTAATCCGATCGGGTATATAACCCTGATGGATTTTTCCGTCTCTTCCAATTTCTTCTTTGGGCGCGGAATCCTATGCCTTGGTCTTGGTCAATGTAACACGTAATTGTGCTTGGGCTAGTCTTCCTTTGACTTGGGTTGATGTCTTCCTTTGAGAAACAAAGTCAAAGTCCAAGATGAGTCCACTCGAGGAAGGATGTAGCGGAATCATATTCAAATCGTGAAATTGCTATCAACGGTTCCTCGTAAACTTGTATTCTAGTGCCTTTGCTCCATAAAGTAAGAAAATATAGCAAAACCGCTTCATTTCCTATAAAACGAGACAAAGCACGCAAAACAACTAGAATAGCAATATTAGCTCGTTAATCACTCAACAAAGTGCATAAATCGTATAGAAATCGAGCTAAAACGGGGGATAAATTAGTACAAAATATCGCTTATCAATTATCTTTCTTAGTGGTTGGAAAAGGAGCATAACACACTTGATCGACTTGAAATGCTGCCACGAATGGGTTATGTCCACGAAGTTTCTTTTTTAGGTTTACATCGACAAGTTCGTATACCTTATGGATACTAACTCCTTGTGGGGAATTATCAAACCAATCATATTTAAACAATATGGCCTTATAAATCCTGTGCTCGGTATAATAAGACAGCTCAACAACTTCATTAAGGGTTCCGTAGTAGTCCAACCCTTCAGTAGAACTCACACAAACCCCATTGCTTATAGTAGCTTTCGGAACATCAACTCCCTCTTTAAAAGCACGAAATTTATAGCCATTGATAGCATATCTTCTCCAGGTCCTCACCCAGTTACTTGGACCCCCTGCTAAAGCTATTATTAAAGGATCCTTCAATCTATAAGCCTATATATCAATCAAACAATATTTTAATTATATTAAGATGTTATCTTCTCAATATTAGTTAATAAGAAATTTAAATTTGATCTTACTTCATTTCCCAACCATTTCGAAAAACTTTTGTCATGTTTGCTCCAAACATCATCAAAAGAGGTGACATCAGGATATGTGAGTTTGATGTACGTCTCAAACTCTCTATAAGACGTGACAACAGGACATGCTTTAATTAGCAATGTACGTATGACCTATAATATAATAATGAATTAATTTTATTATTAAAAATTAATTGTGTAATAATGAATCAATAACTTACTTTTCATAAGTCTCTAAAAATGCCAACAGTTTCTTAACACATAAAAATGAGCTTCTTCAAGCTCCTTTTCATTTAAGTACCTCGGTATACATTTCCCGGTAGTATTTTCCAAGTCATCATTGAACAACTCGGGTATATTTGAATCTAGTTGGTTATCAGAATTCACACCAACCTCCAAGTCCTTCGCTTTTGTGTCAATGTGATCTTCAAAATATAAGGAACACAAATTTGAAATTTCCTCTAACAAAAAAGCGTTGCATATGGAACCCTCGACCCGAGCTTTGTTGCCAACCTTCTTTTTCAAATGATTAAGGAACCTCTCAAATGGATACATCCATCGATATTGAACAGGTCCTCCAACCTTCGCTTCATAAGGTAAGTGAATAGGTAAATGCTCCATGGACTTGAAGAAAAATGGGGGAAATATCATTTCTAACTTGCATAATATGTCCGCAATGTTTGACTCTAGATGTTCCATGCAATCAATTTTAATCGTAGAAGTACACAAGTCTCTAAAAAATTGGCTTATCTCACTTATAGCATTCCAAGAATTCGTTGGAAGTAAATATTTCAATGCAACAGGAAGTAACCTTTCGATAAAGACATGACAATCATGACTTTTCATGGAATGCAACACCAAATTTCTATGGTCAACACACTGAATCAAATCTGAAGCGCAACCATCTGGGAATTTCAAACTAGCAACCCATTCGCATAGAGCGTTCTTCTCCGCTGTCTCTAAAACAAACCTAGATGATATGGGTCGTTTCAAGCAATACTCAAAAAATTCAGCTTTACCCTTAGGGCAAAATGATGTTTTCTTTGTTACATTCATCACCGTGTTGATAAGTTGTTCAAAAACGTTTTTCTCAATGTGCATAACATCTAAGTTGTGTCGAATCAACAATGTCTTCCAATAAGGAAGTTTCCAGAATATGCTTTGTTTCCACCAACCTTCAGTTTTGTCGTCTTTCAATCGTTTCATTTCTTCAGCAGAAGACTCGACAACTTTTGGTAAATCTTTTACCGAATCCCAGACCTCAGCACCAGGAAATTTGATTGCAGCTGTGGTATTATCAATTTTCCTATTCTTTAGAAAATGCTTACAATTGTTTCGGAAAGGATGATCAGGTTTCAAGAAAGTACGATGACAATCGAACCAACAAACCTTTCGACTATGTTTAAGAAAAAAAGATTTAGGATCTTTTTGAAGACAATAAGGACAAGCACGGTATCCGGTTGTGGACTAACCGGAAAGCATGCCATATGCAGAAAAATCATTGATTGCCACAGTAATGCCACTTTGAATTGAAAATTACATTTTTTAGAGACATCGTAGGTATCCACACCGGTTTCCCAAAGTTCTTTCAACTCTTTGATCAACGGTTGGAGGTAGACATCCAATTTTGCTTTAGGGTTACTAGGACCCGGAACGATCATAGTTAAGAACATAAATTGCCTCTTCATGCATAATTAAGGGGGTAAGTTTTACGGGGTGACAATCACGGGCCAACACGAGTAAGACTTCCCAAATTTGCCATAAGGTGAAAATCCATCTGTACACAAACCTAGGCGAACATTGCGAGGCTCACTTGCAAATTGTGGATGCTCTCTATCGAAATGTTTCCTTGCTTCTCCATCACTTGGGTGTGCCATTGTCCCTCTTTCTCTTAATCGAGAGTTTTTATGGTGCCAACTCATCTCACCTGCTATGTGTTTGGTTGCAAATAGTCGTTGTAACCTTGGCGCAAGCGGGAAATAAGTCAGTGGTTTACAAGGTATTCGATTCCTACCACTTAAATTCTTTTTAACTTTATACCGAGAGGCATGACATTTGGTACATTCCTCAAGATTAACATTTTCTTCCCAAAAAAGAATGCAACCGATAGGACATGCATCGATTTTCACATGGGGTAGTTGGAGTCCCTTAAGCAAATTCTTAATCTCTTGAAAATTGCGCGCCATTTGATTATTTTTTCGGAATAATGTCACTAATGAACGACATAAAACCATTGGCGCATCTAAGAGATAAGTTGTTCTCACATTTGAGTTCTACCAACCTAGCAGCCGCTTGCAACAAACTCATACTACTTCCCTCATACACTGGTTGTTCGGCTTTATTTAACATTCTAAAGAAGGATGAAACTTGGGGATGTGGGGTATAACGAACTTCTTCATCGCTAAGGTCGTCGAAATTAAGTCGAGCCTCCATTATTTGCTCAACATTATCACGTAATGCATCTTCAACCAACTCCCGGTAAGGATTCTCACTAACTACGATATTACTTGAACTCTCTTCGGTAGCCAGTTTCTCACCGTGATACTTCCATACATAATAATTATCAGTAAAACCATTAGACCATAGATGATTTTGAACCTCCCTTTTCGATTTAAAAGCTAAGTTATCGCATTTCTTACATGGACACCTCATTTCACCGCCTAAATCCTTAAACTCACTAGATTGTTCCGCGAATTCAATAAACTCTTTCACCCCATTTGCAAATATCAGCTTGGGTTTCTTTTTTTTCGTCTAATCTTTCATACATCCACCGTCGTTCAAATCTTTTCATGTTATTATGTATCTACATTTCAATATATATATGTTATATAAATAAATTATCTTAATTAACAACAATGATAATCAATAATCACACACAGTAAATTAAACATTTATTATTATCAATATATATATATTATATATATATATAATTTTCAACAAGTAAAATTAATTTTCTTCAATTGGGTCCTTATCACTCCAACCTAAACCCATCAATCTACGTTTCCAGTCACTAGCATACACCACTTGTAATTTATTAATGAGGAAAAAATTCGGCAGCAATTCCTCTTTGTTGTCTAAATACACAATGTTGAATAAATATTTACTCAACATATGCATTCAGAGAACATTAAAGGAATTGTTACCAAACTATTTCCTCATTAATAAATCACAAGTTATGTGTTTACTACCTAAGTGACTTGAAACGTAGAAAGACAGTCCCAAAACGGGGACTATTCAAAAATTATTCCTAACGAGTAATTTTTGAACGGGTACTAAGTTAATATCAACACATGTAATAATTTTAACATCCACAACACATGTAATAATGAGCTACTAACATTAAAATTAGCTCAATTGAACATGATTAAGCAAATAATTAGCTACTGTCTTAAATCAATTAAAGATAATCAAATTAAGTAACAACAATAATTTCATCATCAAAAACAATAATGGCTATTATCCTAAGTCAATTAAAGACAAACAAATGATTAAGACGGAGGGAGGAATTAACTAACAACAAAAATAATTTCATCATAAAAAACAATAATGGCTATTATCCTAAGTTAGTTAAAGACAAACAAATGATTAAGACGGAGGGAGGAATTAACTAACAACAACAATAATTTCATCATCAATTACAATAATGGCTACTATCCTAAGTCAATTAAAAACAAACAAATGATTAAGACGGAGAGAGGAATTGAAATAAAGGTAAATATTTTACCTAATGATAAAAATAAGCAAGCACGGTGAAAGGCACTGGCGTCAAGTGATAGTGGTCGTCGTCGGAGGTAGGTAGTGGTGGTCGTCGTCGGATCTACAACAAAGAAATAAAGAAAGATATAAAAGGAGAAAAGTGATAAATTTACATGAAGGATCAAAAGAAACTTACCAGGGAAATACCGTCAGTTGGTGGTGGTAGTCAGAGGTGGTTGTAGGAGGTGGTAACCGAGGTGTGGGTTGTCGAATTTGGGGATTAGGTTTTTAGGAAAAATTCGAATTGGGGGAATGAGGGAGACGACGACCTGATGATGCGGGAGTATTAGAAGACAATGAAAATGAAGTCTTAATCACTCGAAATGTATCTCACATTTCCAAAGGTTTCAAAATGGGATCAAGCTTAGTAAATATGATAACATGGAAGAGTGAAGATGGCTTGGAGTTTGAACACGGATAAAGTACAAGTGGACACGGGTTCTAAGGTGGCAAAACCGTGTAGTGTAATACGGTTTCCAAGGGTGGCCAAAACCGTGTGATAGCTGCCATATTTTCATAGTTTCTGGTTTTTTTTTAATTTAATAAAGTAGTGTGATAGTCTTATTTAATAATAAGGTAGTATTCACACTTTCCTAATTTCTATCTAGCTAGTTTAAGGTAAGTACTAGTACTATAAATACCAAGCTTTGTAATCAGAAATATTCATACAATTTGAGAGCTTAATACAAGATTACTTGTGTGTTCTTCATTGCTTGCGAGTTATAAAGATCAAATTAATTCGTTCTTGCGAGAGTGAGTTAATCCATATTCTTCCTTGCGAGGTTGAGTATTATTTGTGGCTAAATCGAGTTCCTTGCGAGGGAGGAGAGTTAGAGCACGTCATATCCTTTATATTTTCGTTCATATACATACAAAAACCACAAAAACACGTTAATTTCCGCTGCAACTTTATTAAAAACAAACGAACAGTTTCCCGAACTGTTTGAACCAAAAAAACGAGTGTGTTTTACATCAATTTGGTATCAGAGCTAGTTTTAAATATACTTCTTAGTATATTTGTCTTGGGAGTTCTACAATCATGAGTAATGGAGAGGAAGATCCAAAAACTTGGCAAGAAGGCCATCATGTGCTAAGGGGCGATATATCTAAACTGACCTACGTGATTAGAAACCTAGCTATCAAGCTAGACAAGAAGAAAGAAGACGTGGACAACAATAGTGATGTTGAAGTTGAAGAAACACGATCAAGAAACAAAACAACAGAAAAGGATGATGATGATCGTGGATTGAAACTTGATATTCCAGAATTCAACGGTAACATGGACCCGGAAAAGTTTATGGATTGGTTGCGACAAACCGAACGTATTTTCGAATATAAAGACTACGATGACAAGAAGCAATTCAAGATAGCCACTCTTAAACTTACCAAGTATGCTTCCTTATGGTATGAAAGCTTAAAGAAGTAAAGAAAGAAGGCTGGAAAACCTAAGATTGAGTCTTGGGAAAATTTGAAGAAGCACTTAAAGAAGCGTTTCATGCCAAGAGATTACGAACAAGAGAACTACTTAAAGCTACAATCTTTATCACAAGAAAGTCTATCCGTGACTGATTATATCAACGAATTTGAGAGGATGTCGATTCTTTGTGATCTGGATGAGAAAGAAGAGCTTAGGGTGGCGAGATTCATCAAAGGCTTAACACCTACACTCGCAACAAGGGTTGAAATCCAGAATTATGAAGGATTTGATGATGTGTGTCGTTTGGCCATCAAATTCGAGAAACATGATAAGGCAAGGAGATCTTATGCCTATTCAAAAGGAGCAAGTTCAAGTGGTAGTTCTAGCGCTTGTTCTAAACCACCACAAAGCAAGCCTAAGGAGATACAAAGAGAAGAAGTAAAACCAGCAACAAAAAGCGGGGCCGTGGAGAACAAGGGGAGCTCATTGAGGCGTTGTTTCAAATGCCAAGGCTATGGACACATAGCTAATGAATGCCCACAAAAACGCGGCCTAACAATCGAAGAATTATGTGATCTCCTTCCAACCTTTGTGCTACCTAGCCGTGAAAAGGAAGAGACTACAAGTGACGATGAGGAAGAAGAAGTTCATGTGGTTGACCCTTATAGTGATGAGGAAAGGGAAGCATTGGTGATTCGCAACTTACATACCGAGGCTACTAGGGTTGGAGATGAACAAAGAGAACAAATATTTCACACTCGATGTAAGGTACAAAATCAACTTTGCAATCTTATAATCGATAGTGGATCTTTTACCAATGTCGTATCAAGGAAGTTGGTTGATAATCTGAAACTGTCAAGTAGAAATCACCCTAAACTGTATAAGTTACATTGGCTTGATGGTAACAATGGAATTCAAGTTAAGAAACAAGCATTGGTTTCGTAAAAATTGGGACCATATGAGGATGAGGTATGGTGTGATGTGATACCCATGACTGCTTGTCATATACTCTTGGGACGACCATGGCAATTCGATCGAAAGGTTGAACATGAAGGAAGAAGTAATGTCTACATTGTGCATAAAGGAAAAGCAAAGTATCATCTTAATCCTTTATCATCAAAAAAGAAGAGATCTAATGCTAAAGGGAGTTTGTTCTTAGAAGCAAAGGAGGTCGAGGATGTGTTAGCTAAAGGAGAACAAGCCTACGTACTATTAGTACGTGATGTAGCAAGCGAGTATAGCAACAACACAGCAATCCAGGACTTGTTGATTGAGTTTGGTGATGTATTTCCCGAGGAACTACCGAATGGGTTACCACCTAAGCGAGGCATTGAACATCAAATTGACTTAATTCCAGGAGCTTCGTTACCTAATAAACCCGCTTATAGATGCAATCCCGAAGAAGCAAAGGAGTTGCAAAGGCAAGTGCAGGAGCTAATTGATAGAGGTTATGTGCAAGAAAGTTTGAGTCCATGTGTCGTACTAGCCCTATTGGTACCAAAGAAAGATGGGACTTGGCGAATGTGTATTGATAGTAGGGCGGTGAATAATATCACTATCAAATACCGCTTTCCTATGCCTAGGCTCGATGATATGTTAGATGAGCTTAGTGGGTCATGTGTGTTCTCAAAACTTGATTTACGAAGTGGTTATCATCAAATGAGAATTCGAGAAGGAGATGAATGGAAGACCGCTTTCAAAACGAAGCAAGGGCTGTATGAATGGCTTGTAATGCCTTTTGGCCTATGTAATGCACCTAGTTCGTTTATGAGGCTTATGAATGAAGTGTTGAGGCCGTTCCTTAACAAATTTGTGGTCGTTTATCTCGATGATATCCTAATCTATAGCAAGAATGAGGAGGAGCACAAGCAACACCTTCGAGTTGTGTTCAAAATGTTGAGAACACAGCAGTTATTTGGAAAGCTCGAGAAGTGCACATTCATGGTTCCTAGTGTGATATTCCTTGGTTACATTGTGGGAAAAGATGGGGTGAGCATGGATCCGTCAAAGATAGAAGCTATACAAGCATGGCCTATTCCTAAATCTACTACGGAGGTTCGAAGTTTTCATGGCCTAGCTTCATTTTATAGACGTTTTATTCAAAATTTTAGCTCCATCATGGCTCCTATCACGGAGTTAACCAAGAAAGGCGAATTTGTGTGGACAACGTGTGCACAAAAGGCATTTGAAGAGGTTAAGGGGAAGTTATGCTCCGGACTTGTTTTGGCATTGCCAAATTTTGATAAATTGTTCGAAGTCGAGTGTGATGCAAGCGGTGTTGGTATTGGTGTCGTGTTAGTGCAAGAGAAGCGTCCCATTGCATATTTCAGTGAGAAATTGGGTGGTGCACGATTGAACTACTCGACTTATGATAAGGAGTTTTATGCAATAGTGCGGGCATTGGATCATTGGAGTCATTATTTGCGTCCTAAACCATTCGTATTGCATTCGGATCATGAAGCTTTGAAGCATATCCTTGGGCAGCAAAAATTGAATCCAAGACATGCTAAATGGGTAGAATTTTTACAATCTTTTACTTTTTCATCAAATTATAAGACGGGAAGTTCGAATGTAGTAGCTGATGCGCTTTCAAGAAGACATGTGTTGTTAGTTGAGCTTGATGCGAGGTTGCTCGGATTTGAACATATCAAAGACCTGTACAAAGAGGATCCAAGCTTTGCTAAGGAGCTTATTGAACCTACTGGATCTTTTACAGTTCAAGATGGGTACTTGTTCAAGGGAAATCGCTTGTGCATTCCTAAGGGATCAATTCAGGAGCTACTAATTAGAGAAGCGCATGGAGGAGCTATTGCTGGACATTTTGGTGTCAACAAAACTTACGACATTGTAAGTGAGCACTTTTATTGGCCTAAAATGATCAACGATGTGCAAAACATTGTAGCTAAGTGCGTGATTTGTCAAAAGGCGAAGAGTTCCTTCACCAAGGGGTTATATACACCCTTACCAGTCCCTACGCAACCATGGAACGAGGTAAGTATGGATTTCATACTTGGTTTACCTAGGACTCAACGTGGGAAGGATTCAATTATGGTTGTTGTAGATCGATTTTCGAAGATGGCTCATTTCATTCCGTGTCACAAAACGGATGATGCCACAAACGTTGCTGATTTGTATTACAAAGAAGTGGTTTGCCTACATGGGATTCCACTTACAATAGTATCGTATCGAGATGTCAAGTTCTTAAGTTACTTTTGGAAGACATTGTGGAGATTGGTTGGGACGAAGTTGTTGTTTAGCACTTCCCATCATCCACAAATAGATGGACAAACCGAAGTGACTAATCGAACACTTGGAAGCTTGTTAATAGGATTAGTGAGCAAGAGCACCAAAGATTGGGATGTTAAACTAGCCCATGCCGAGTTTGCTTATAATCGAACTCCATCGATTACTACGGGGCGAGCACCATTTGAGATTGTATATGGGGTGAATCCTTATTTGCCTATTGATTTGGTTCCCATATCAAAGAAAGATATTATGAGCTTTGAGGCTAAAGAGAGGCAAGCTGTTTTTCTCCGAACTTGTGAGCAAGTAAGAGCCCAAATCGAGAAGGCTAATGCTAGATATAAGGAGAAAGCAAACAAGAATCGAAGACAGCCCGTCTTTCAAGTTGGCGATCTTGTTTGGTTGCATCTAAGGAAGGAAAGATTTCCATCAAAAAGAAAGAATAAGCTAATGCCAAGAGCCGATGGACCATTCAAAGTGTTAGAATGCTATGGATCAAGTGCTTACAAGCTAGACTTACCCAGCGAGTATGGAGGGGTAAGTGCTACTTGTAATGTTGAAGATTTGTCACCGTATCTTGAAAACGATAATTTGAGGGCAAATTCTCAAAAAGAAGAGGAGTATGATGCGGGAGCATTAGAAGACAATGAAAATGAAGTCTTAATCACTCGAAATGTATCTCACATTTCCAAAGGTTTCAAAATGGGATCAAGCTTAGTAAATATGATAACATGGAAGAGTGAAGATGGCTTGGAGTTTGAACACGGATAAAGTTCAAGTGGACACGGGTTCCAAGGTGGCAAAACCGTGTAGTGTAATACGGTTTCCAAGGGTGGCCAAAACCGTGTGATAGCTGCCATATTTTCATAGTTTCTGGTTTTTTTTTAATTTAATAAAGTAGTGTGATAGTCTTATTTAATAATAAGGTAGTATTCACACTTTCCTAATTTCTATCTAGCTAGTTTAAGGTAAGTACTAGTACTATAAATACCAAGCTTTGTAATCAGAATTATTCATACAATTTGAGAGCTTAATACAAGATTACTTGTGTGTTCTTCATAGCTTGCGAGTTATGAAGATCAAATTAATTCGTTCTTGCGAGAGTGAGTTAATCCATATTCTTCCTTGCGAGGTTGAGTATTATTCGTGGCTAAATCGAGTTCCTTGCGAGGGAGGAGAGTTAGAGCACGTCATATCCTTTATATTTTCATTCATATACATACAAAAACCACAAAAACACGTTAATTTCCGCTGCAAATTTATTAAAAACAAACGAACAGTTTTCCGAACTGTTTGAACCAAAAAAACGAGTGTGTTTTACATCACCTGATTTTCTATTTATTGAAAATCCTGACGGAAATTCCGTCAGCTTCCCACGTCTTCGAAAGCTTACTGACAGAAATTCCGTCAGTACTGAAAGATTACTGACAGAATTTCCGTCACATGGTAGTTTGACAGAGGCTAATAAAGTTTGATGTGAGAATAGGTACTGACGAAAATTCCGTCAGGAAAGTCAAACTGAATTACCGTCAGTATTTACTATTAGTAACAAAAATGCCGTCAGTAACCGTCAGTTAATTTTGCCTCCATTGGCTTTAGTCAATTCGCCATTTTGCACTGACGGATACTGACGAAATTTCTGTTAGGAGTAAATTTCCGTCAGGTTTGCATCACAATTCCGTCAGTTTCCCAAAATTACTGACGGAGTATTTTTTCCGTCAGAAGGGCCGTCAGTTTGCTGAGATATCCTTGTAGTGTGCTCCCTTGATTTGTATGAAAGAAATTGACATTAGAAATGAACCAGTGGCCTTGTTAGGAATATAGCCATGTATTTGTTTTTTGTCTTCGTCGAATTTTGGACATATGAGACGGATACTCACTAACTCAAAAACTGCTTCGAAAACCCCCTTAGGGTAGCTCATTTTGGATGAAACTTTGTGTTCTGGAACCCTTGTGTAGTGAGTAAACTTGTTGTAGCATTAGATTTTCAGTGTGCGACGACTTATGCAGGACGCTTTTCTAGGGTATAATCGCTATTATAGCAAAATGCTGTCGAATTTTTGGCTCAAACCCGAAATTAGGCTTTGAAATTAGACTTGAGTTGACCCCTATCCTACATGTGTAGTCGGGTTTTAGAAAGAACGGTCAAAGATGACCAGAAAACTTCTTGAAAATGACTTGAAACGCTTTTAAAATGTGCTTGCCATTGTTTGAAACCACTGAGGATTTGCTCGAACTATTTGACACGTTTAAAATGATGATATGTTGAAACTGTTGAGGATTGTGCAGGTGACATTCCTTCTACGTCAGGGAGAGTTCCTATGGAAATAGATCTTGAGCCTTCTTCTTACCGTGTGGGAAAAGATACACTAGCCGAGGTGGTGCATGAGAACGGTGAAAGTCCTATACCTTTAATTAGACTCCTCTAATTAGTTCATTAAATTACATTAAGTTAATGATTTAGGATCTAGTTATCATGCATGCAAATATAAAAGCATAAAAGAAAAGATAAGACCAAAACATCCTTACATTGGGATTTTTCGGTTCAATATGGGCACAATAAGAACTCCTTCTTATTGTTCTTGAGCATGAAATTAAGTGGATGATCCTCCAAAAATACCCTCCAAAGTAGAAGGTCTCCTTCTTGTTGCACCCAAGATTAAACCCAAATAATCTTACCTTATTATTAACTAGATAATAAGTAAGATAAATAATACTAATATTATTGTATTACTACACTAGTAATATGTAGAGAATATTAGTATATATGAGAGTTTAGAGAGAAGTTGAGTATTTTAGAGAAATATGTCAAAACAAGTGAAAAACAAGAAGTAAGTAATGAACAACCAAAGTGCTCTATTTAAGTCACTTTGGCCGGTCATCAACTCACCAAAAGAGGTGATTTTCTTCCTTATTTTATTCACATGCAAAGTGGTAGAGTGTAGTGTTAGTATGTAATGATTTTAGGTTACTATTCATGTCATAATCACATGTTGCTTGTGAGTATGAATAAGAGCAACCATCAACACCAACCACTACATGTAAACCGGCCATGTGAGGCCTATTTTGATCCATTTTGATTTTTGATATTTGTCCCACAAATACTTATTAATCATATGCTTAATTATCTTGTATAATTAAGTGTTAATTTGATCATATAACAATTATATGATACAAATTAAATGAATAATATGTACTTAACATTTTAAGTAATATTTTACCATTATATCAATATATAATGGGTCCCACAATGCTTAGTTAATTTATTTTACAACTCCTTGTAAATAGAATTAACTAATTACCGCTATCTCAAAACCTCAACTAATTTAGTAATTTAACGATTAATTACTAAGTTAAATCTTATTTAATCGTATTAAAATAAGATATACATTTATTAGTCAATTATCGCATAATTGAAAAATAAGCTTAATTGAATTTGAGTTCTTAACTCAATTTCTAACAATTAACTCTCGTACATATCGAATATATGTAATGTACTAATTAACTGTATCGTATACAAATAATTAGTTACTATTTGGATTTCATCCTTTAGGTGTGACCGAAAGGGATCATTAGCACCGCCGTCCAAAACGAACATACGTCAAACTCAGTCAGCCAACCCGTTATTGGATTTACGTTAATCAACTGACTAATCATATATATAGTCAATAATTATCCCAATTATATTCCATAATAAGATTTATTATGTGGCGCACTATTGTGGAGGACACCTACTCCAACAATCATGTCTATGGTTCGAATGATTTTGGATTAAGATATTTGGGTGGGGTCATTTGGCTAATTGATTGCTTCATACATACTCATTGATACACAAATTAAGTAAATACATTCTGATTTTACCGTGAAAATTACAAGTCTCAAATGTATGACATATGTTTCTATTGGGAGTAACCATTCCTTAACTACATCATATTTCATACACATCATTAAGGATTTGAGGCCTCAGGGAACATTTGGGATTTTGTTGCACTAGCCATGTGCTTGATATCACTGCCGCATACTTTGTTGACACTCAGCTTCATGAGCTTATCTGACTACCCAAATGGAAGAGACTCAAGAGAAAATACATAAACAACCTTAAGAGCTGAAGTGTTACTGAAAATATCCTAAAACGACACTAGTTTAGAGCCCATGGTTCAAATCATCATCCCTTAAGGCGACAAAAGACAAGACAATTTGATCTACCCTTAAGGCGTACCACCATATCCACGCCCGTGATTACATTCAGCCGACATCGATGATTACTCCGGCGTACCCAGACGACGCCGATAATTTCTTCAAAATACTCAGCAACCGTCACTCAGTATATCACATACCTACCACCTACAATTCCAGGGACAAATAGTTTGCCATTTTCATCTCCACGACCAAACTACTTTCACCTTCCTTCACCTTCATAGTTTACCACCGACACTTGCCTCACCATCAAAGAATTTCGCCGACTAACCAGGACGATAACTATCATTTTCTTTCAATTTAAATAGTAGATCTTAACAAAAGAAAAAAAATTAATTTTAAAAATTAAACCAACCATTTAAATAATCGTAAGATTCTGACCTAGAGAGAGTATTTATTTGCAGGAGACTATAGGGAGTACGTTGGCGTCCACTATATCGGAGATGCTCCGGTGTCGGGGGCTGATGTTTGGTGAAAGAAAGGTAGAGAGAAAGTTACGGCGATAGTTATCCTTGACGATGTATGGGTGGTCGCCGGAGTCTGAGCTTGTCGACGGCGATTCACCGGCATGAATGGTGCTCGCCGGTAGCGGTAGCAGGTGGGATGTGAGGATGAAAGAGTTTAGAAGGAGGTTCAGGTTTTATCTTATGGGTTGGAAGTCAATAGATAAACTAATAGGGAGAGGGAGTAAAAGGTGTCCGCAGATCCCCTAATCTAATGGCTCATATTGAGTTCGTAAGTTCGCACTGAACTATTAGTTCGCACAGGATCCTAATTCTATATATATATATATATATATATACAAACCAAGTTGTCAAATGACAAAAATACCCTTATTATATGCGCGCTATATCAACCCTTAGATCTCATTAATCTAATGGTTCATATTAGGACTCACAGACTCAAAAAGATAGGGTTAACTCACATGATCCTAATTATATAGAGAGAGAGAGAGTAAAGATCAATTGAGTCCTCCTATATGTGTGAAGTCCTTGAGTCCTCATCATATCCATTAGATTTGTGAGATTAAGGGTTGAGATGTGTTGTAAGAAGGACACCAACATGTGCCAATGTGATGTGACAATTTAGCTCTCTCTTCCCTCTCTCCTTAGCCACTCATAGCCTCACTTCCCTATACACTATCTCACCTATAATTTCTCCCTCCCTCTCTCCTCAAATCAGATTTTAAAACCAAAAGATCTGATTTGTCTCCCCAACTCATTCTCTCTCATTTTCTACTTTCTCATTTCACCATCTTCTTCATTAATTTCGTTACATTATGTGCATTCTCTTGAAGTTTTACAAGATTTGAATATAAATTTTGTAAGTGAATTTTTTTATCAGTATAAACTTTCTTACTTGTTATTTTATATGTGTAATTTCTTGGTTTTTTTCGTGTGTTTTAAAATTTTCGCGTAAAATATAAGCGGTTTTATAAAAAGCTTATAAAATCTTCATCCGGACTCTGATTAAGGCGAAACAAAAGCCTAACTTTATTTTTTATTGAGCCCGTTGCAATGGTGATTTTTTTGTATACCATCGATTTTTCAAATTATACATTACTGCTCATTTGTGCTCGAAAACTCGGTTGATTTTTGTTTAAATTACTTGTTTAATTTTTTTAATCATATCTACGTTTTCAAAATTTTAATTGCAATTTTTTAATGATGATGGATATGATGAAGATGAAGATGATGAGAAACATGACTGTAAACTACAAGTAGATTTTGTGTAACTTCATTTTAATGACTGTAACTTTAAGTTTTAAAGAGTATAATTTTAAATGAATATAGTGTAACTTTAACTAATATATATTATAAATTCAGTTTTTAAAAATGTAACTTGAGAATAGAGTTTATATAACTTCATTTTAAAGAGTGTAACGATTTTAATATTTTGGGTGTGTTACTGTAATGAACAAGTTTTGTAAGTGTAACGGACAAGTTGTGTAACTGTAAAATTGATTTAAAGTAATTTTAATTTTCATTATATCCAGTAAAAGAGTCGTCCATTTTAATTATGTTCTAATATAACTTCAATGTGCATCTTGTGTAACTTTGATGAATAATAAGCGTTACTGTAATGAGCGAGTTGTGTAACTGTGATGAACAATGAGTGTGATTGTAATGAACAATGAGTTTGACAGTAATGAACAAGTGTAGAGTGGATATGACTCAAGGACTCTATGTATATGTAAGGGCTGTAATATTTATTCTAATATTGTAAAGGTGATGTGACTCATTGTTTACATATATTAGAATGTAAATTCACTTATACATATTACACTCATTGTTCATCATAGCATTTTTACAAGAATGTAAATTCTGAATAAATTTTGTATAATTTCACTTTTAAAGAGTGTAACAACAATGTTTTGGGGTTGTAACTGTAACGAACAAGTTCTGTAACTATAATGGACAAGCTGTGTAACTTTAAAATTGATTTAAAATATTTATTATTTTCACTATGTTTAATAAAATAGTCGTCCCTTTTAATTATATTTTACTGTAACTTCAATTAACATGTTGTGTAACTTTAACAATTAATAGTGTTACTGTAATGAACAATCAGTGTAACTTCAAGTCTAATGTAATGAACAATTAATAGTGTTACTGCAATGGACAATTAATAGTGCTACTGTAATGAACAATCATTGTTACTTTAACTAACAATCAGTGTAACTTCAAGTCTAATTTGTGGTACTTTAATTAAAATTCAGTGTATCTTCAAGCCATATAGGATATTTCAAATAAACTTCAAATTATACTTATAACTTTAATTATATGAGTAACTTTAAATATATGAATAAATTAAATAATTAATTAGAAGTAGATATGATTTAACTTCAAACAAAACCGATTAGTACTGAAATTTTTAAAACCTCAATTATATATGAAAATACCACCATTGCGACGGGCTCGAAAAAATAATAATTTTAGGCTTTTGTTTCGCCTTAATCGGAGCCCGGATGAAGATTTACGGAGCCTTTTATGTTGGTGCTTTGAATTTATGCGGATTTAGTGTGACATGATGGGATGAAAGAGAAAATGTGATTTGTCCTTGGTAATGTCAGAGTGTCAGCCTGCCCACACTCTTTCTCTTCCGATTACATTTTCCTTTTTTTTCTTTTGCCTATAAAGACCCTACCTTCTCTAACAATCTAAACCATTGATCTCATTCATCTAATGGTTGTAGTAAGGACTTAAGGACTCTATAGATATTAAGGACTCAAAAGAATTTGACTATATATATATATATATATATATATATATATATATATATATATATATAGAATTAGGATCATGTGAGTCCACCCTATCTTTTTGAGTCCGTGAGTCCAGGATACAATATCACAAGTTATACTAAACAGTATCACGGGTTATACTGTACAATATCACACCACGGAACATAAATTTTTCCCACTATTACTAGCTTTTTTTTCTCAGACTTTTTTCACACCAATTGATTCTAGTATCGAAACTCCGATAAAAACCATCATTCTCTCGCCCTTGCATGACGGAAAGTCACTATTATCGGCGTTTCACCGGAGTTTATTGTATATAGC
Source organism: Heliosperma pusillum (assembly GCA_022085475.1). Classification (NCBI taxonomy): domain Eukaryota; kingdom Viridiplantae; phylum Streptophyta; class Magnoliopsida; order Caryophyllales; family Caryophyllaceae; genus Heliosperma; species Heliosperma pusillum. The sequence goes on from JAIUZE010070117.1 coordinate 41,026, forward strand.
TTCTTTTATCCTATTTCCTCTCTACTTAGCATCTTTGCCTCCGCCATTCTTCTTCATTGTCAACGACGAGGTCCATAATTTAACGATGACAATTAAAATTTTTATTGTGATTGGTGGTGGTGTAAGGTCCGAGTAGAAGTAATGTGTATGGGTGGAAGAATATGGAGATTTGAAAGAAAACATAGGATAAATAATGGGTGATGGGAATGGTGGATAAATGTTTGTTTCTATCATCTATATGCTTGGATTGTCATCGTTATTGGTGGGTGGGTGGTGGTCGTCAACGGCGAGTAGTATGACATAAAATATTTTTAACTCTTATGTGCTGTTTTTTTTTTCGTGATATTGTTTTGTATAACCAGTGATATTGTTTTGTGTAGTATGTGATATTGTATAGCTGGACTCACGGACTCAAATATTTAGGTGGACTCACCGGATCTTGCCTATATATATATATATATATATATATATATATATAGAATCAGGATCTTTTACGAACTAATACTTGGGTGCGAACTGTACGAACTTATGTAACTGACTTGGATTTTCAATAAAACAGTCAAAGCCCAATCTTCTTACAACCCATCTAAGCCCAACTTACCCATAACCTATACTACATTTCAACCAACAGTAACATCATCATCCTACCAACACCCGCATATCACCGTCGATTTGTCGGAGCTCCGGCATAAACATCGTCGGTGCACCACCACATCTCCCAAGCCAGTGCACCACCGGAGGTCCGTCGCCGGCGGCACTCGAACTCCCTTTATTCTTTTTTTTTTTCCTTTCTCATCCCGATTGAAGCCTTGTTGTCGGAGTTCTTGCCGCACCACCACCACAATGAAGTCTCCTTGACTCGAAATCTTCCAATAATGTCACTAGCCTGGTTATTTGTTTTTTCATAAATCAATTTATGATTCAAATCACAATTTTTTGTTAACAAAAATGAGATTTATTGTATCTGTCGAGGCTCGATTGCGGTGCAGGGAGGACCGGCGTTGGTGGTGGTAGTTTCGTGGTAGTGATGCACAATGGGGGTTGAAGAAGAGGGTAAGGGTCTGGTGTGGTCGTTGGTAGATGTGGTTGCCGTCGACGGCAATTGGTGGTCATGGACGTGGGGTTAGTGTTAATTAAAGGGTGTCAGTGTCATGGTCCTTGTGAGACCGTAGCGAAAGTGGCAGTGGTTTGGGTGGTGGCAGTGAGGGTGGGGAACATGGAAATGGCGGTGATAGTAGTGGCGGTTGTTAGGGTGGGGTACGGTGGTGGTGGTGGTGGTGGTGGTAGGTCAGTGTTGTCGTGGTGGGTAGTGGTAAGGTTGTTGGTTGTTGATGGCAATGGATACATTTATGAATACTACGGGATACATGTCTAAATACTACGGGATACATGTATATCATGTGTATCTAGTAGTAGTGGCAGATGTATCTGGTAGTAGTGCTAGGTGTATCCGACTAGTTCGTACAGTTCGTATCGAACTTAAGTTCGCACGAGAACCCGCCCCTATATATATATATATATATATATATATATATATATATATATATAGAAATAGGATCACATAAGTCCACCTTTCTTAGGTGAGTCCATAAGTCTCAATCTAAACCATTAGATCAAATAAATGAATTATCAAGATTAAAACAAAAAATAAAAGGGTGATATAAAAACTCTAAAACCCATCCAAACCCTAGTTAGAAAATCTACCCCCTCTCTCTCTACCCACTTCTCTCTCCACTTCTCTCTCAACTACCAGCCACCTACCCGGCTACCCCCACCCTTGCCGCCTTCCGACGTTCTTCACCAGCCACCTACCCCGCTCAAATGGCGTCGCCACCGCCTATCCGCCCACCAGACGCCGCCGCCTTCCCATGCCCACCAGACGCCGCCGTATTCCGACGTCCCCCACCAGACCCACCCACCTTTTCCTATTTTCTTCCTTCTGTCATCCTCTACCAGCCGCCGCTCACACCCGCACCACCACAACCGCATTCACGATGCCTCCCTTGCCCCCCCCCCCTCCGCACCACCACACTTCTACTGCCTCCCTCGCCTACCTCTCTGCACCACCGCATGCCACCGCCACTTGTTCCTCCTATGCCGCCTTCATCCTCCTTTCCTTGCATTTTTTTTTCATATTTGGGATGGTGTTGTTTGTTTGTTGTCAGATTTTTTTAGATCTGGAGTGTGGTGGTGGGGTTGTAGCGGTGGGCCGCGGGTGGTGGGACAGTGGGAGGGGGGATGTGGTGGTGAGGGTTGTACTCCTGGTGGTGGTGTCATTGTAGGTGTTGGTGGAGGTCGATGTGGGGGAGAAAAGTTACATCGTCTTGGACTAAAGTTACATAGTAAAAGTGCTAAAATTACATAAAACGACTAAAGTTACATAAAATTTGGCTAAAAGTTACATTAAATTTGACTAAAGTTACATAATTTTTTATTAAAGTTACATAAATTTGTACTAAAGTTACATAAAATTGCATAGAATCAAATTTATATATTCAAAATTACCTTATGTTACATAATTTCAATTTTTTATATACAAAATAGCCTTAAATGACTAAAGTTACGCTCGTAAAATATTGAAGTTACACTTTAAAATACCAAAGTTACATAAAAATTTCTTAAAATTACATAAATCAAAATTAATATATAAAAAGAACTAAAATTACATAAATAAAGCTAGTTACATTCGTAAAAAACTAAAATTACATAAATTTGTGATACACTGATAAAAACAAGTTCTAAAATTTCAGAAATTCAAATTAGCCTTAGTTAGTAGTAGGTGAGTGTATTAATGCTTCTAATCTCATCCCTCCATCTCTTGTAAAATATAATTGCTTAGATTAGGACTTAGGGACTCACCTAAATAAAGGGACTTACCTGAACCTGACTCTATATTTATATATATATCTATATATATATTATTATATATATTATATATATATCTATATATATACTATAGATATATATATATATATATACTAATATATATATGTTGGAGCTCGTGTCCTCCACAGTTAGTGCAATAACATAAATAAATCTCTGTAGGTTCACAGGGTATACTTTGTATAATAATCAGTTGATTAACGTTTATCAATAACGGTTGGCTTGCTAGATAAGTTTGACGTTATTGTCATACAGATGGCGGTGATCAAATGGTCCCTAAAAGTCACACCTAAAGGATGTGCAACAGGAGTTCAAGATCAAACACAAGTCACACTAACCAGCTCAAGAGGACAGAGTCTAGCAAAGTCAAGGAGTCCACAAAGCAACTCAACCAGCAGCCTAGAAACCTACATGACTAGCTATGATAACCTACTCTATAATCCCAACACCCTTGAATACACTCCCAACAAAAACAACCCACCCTACAGCCAGTGAACAACCCACAAAAACAATCCCAACCCCAACAGACAACAAGAAAACAGCCCAAGCACAATTCAGCCTCAGTCACCTTGGGCAGGGTCCATGGTGAGCTTCTACACCTAGACACATCCAACCAGTGCTCAAACTTGGTCCTAGAGAGAGTCCTTTACACTTTTGTCCAAGATTTCTTCTTGAGAAAACGTACACATAAAAAGTTAGTCTAGGGACCAAGTTCAACAGTCAGATTTCAACCCTTTTGTGCAGTAGTTAATATGTCACTGTCAACCTTCCCCTTTTGAACAAGCAATGCGTGAGGGACCTTTTGCACCTCTTTGGGATCCATCCTACTTTTGTTTGGCTCTCAAACCCAAGCTTGAAAGTCCACTCTTCAGCCAAGACATACCTGATCAAACAATTAAGGAAGATTGTCCCTTTAGAAACTGCTTTTCTGCTTTTATCTACTTTATGTCAGTATTCTGCAAGTTTGTAGCTGTTATTTTGTTTCATGTTGTAAGCCTTTATGGCCCTAGATGTATCCTAACGTCTGAGATGTATCCTTGCTGCCTATATAAGGCCTTTACCTAATGAAATGCAAATCAGATTTGAGTAAAAACTTTAAGAACTGAAACATTGTTTCTGTTTGAACTCTTGGCTGTGTGCTGGAGTATCCTTCCTTTGCTGTGTGCTGGGAAGAGAGCCTAGGCTCTTTGCTGTGTGCTGGAGTCAAGTCTCAACCCTCAACCATTGGCTGTGTGCTTTGGTTAAGGTTCTATCTGTCCTAACCTCTGCATTCAGTCCAAAAATCAAACTTAGCTAGTGTGTTCAGTTCAGAGCTTTCTTTCTTTGTGTTTTGTCTATTTTCCCTATAATTTCAGTCCAAATTGGTTATCAGAGCTTAGGTTTGTGAGTCCATTTTCCCCAACTACATTAAAAACACAAAAAACAACCATGAGTGAAGAGAGAGTTGCAGGGCTGGAGGCTACAGTCCAAGGCCTTACCAGAACTATAATGGAAGTCATAAGATCTGTTAATGAACTCCTTGATGGTCATCTTAACAATGACATGAGGGGAGGCAGGGGTCGAGGAAGGGGAGCACCAATGCCACCTATTGGAGGTAGAAGAAGACCCCACCTGGAACAAGAAGATGCTTCAGAATCAGATGGCTCAGAGCAGGATCAACCAGGGCACCATGACAAAGACCTAAAGGTAGAAATTCCTGACTTCTTAGGTAGCATGAACCCTGATGACTTCCTAGATTGGCTAAGGTCAGTAGAAAGGATCTTTGAATTTAAGGGATACTCTGATAGGAAAGCTTTTAAGATTGCTATTATGAAACTCAAGGGATATGCCTCACTATGGTATGAAAACATGAAAAATCAAAGGAGTAGGGAGGGTAAGGAACCTGTTAAGTCTTGGTCTAAGCTGAAAAAGAAACTCAAAGATAAGTTTGTGTCTAGGGATTACACCCAAGACATGTTCATTAAACTGACACACCTTAAACAAGACCAAAAACCTGTTGAATCCTACTTAAGAGATTTTGAACAACTTACTCTCCAATGTGAGGTTATGGAGAAGCCTGAGCAGAAGATTGCTAGGTTCTTAGAAGGGCTTGATGAGAGGGTGGCTAGCAAAGTTAAATTGCACAACATCTATTCCTTTGAGGAAGCTGTTAACCTGGCCCTCAGGGTGGAGAAACTGGGAAAGGGAAAGACCAGTGCATCTAGAACACCATCAAGAACACCCTATAAACCTTATGTGGGGGCTAGGATAGGAGAACCTGTCATCCCTGCTAAAACACCTGTTACTGTTGACAAAGGTAAAGGTGTTGAGTCGAGCCAAAAGAAAACCATTCCCCTAAAGAAATGTTTCCAGTGTCAAGGGTATGGTCACTTTGCTAGGGAATGTCCCACCAAAAGAGCTCTTAGCACCCTGGATGTGGTACATTGGGGAGAGGATGAAATCTTGGTGTGTGATGATGAGATGGAGGAAGCTGAGGTGGAGGTTAATGAGGAGCTGGTGGAACCTGATGCTGGGTTAAGCCTAGTAACATGGAGAGTGATGCATACACAACCTCAACCATTAGAGGAAGACCAGAGGCACCAAATCTTCAGGACTAGGTGTACCATCAAGGGGAGAGTCTGTAATCTGATCATAGATGGAGGGAGTTGTACCAATGTTGCTTCAAAAACCCTGATAGACAAACTGACCCTACCAACCAAAGACCACCCTCACCCTTACAAACTTAGGTGGCTAAACAAGGGAGCTGAAGTAAGAGTTGATCAGCAGTGTGTGGTACCCTTCTCCATTGGGAAGGGATATGTTGATGAGGCTCTGTGTGATGTGCTTCCCATGGATGCTTGCCACCTCCTACTGGGCAGGCCTTGGGAGTTTGATAGAGATGCTGTCCACCAGGGTAGGGAGAACACTTACTCATTCAAGTTTGGGAAGAAGAAGATCATATTGGCTCCTTTACCCCCTACCTTAAAAGGAAATTCACCTCTCATTTCAGAAACTGCCAAAGAGGCCTTGCTGTTGAGTGAGTCAGAGATAGTGCAAGAGTTGAGTGACCTGAGGCCAGTGTATGTACTCCTTACCAAGGAAGTTGGGATGATTCCTAGTCATATTCCTGAGGAGGTACAGGATCTACTGAAGGCCTATGAGGATGTGTTCCCAGATGAGCTTCCTAGTGGGTTACCTCCACTAAGGGGAATTGAGCATCACATTGACTTGGTACCTGGGCTGTCTTACCCAACAAACCTGCCTATAGTAGTGACCCCAAGGCAACACAGGAGCTACAATCTCAGGTGGGAGAGCTGCTTAGTAAGGGTTATGTTAGAGAGTCTCTTAGTCCTTGTGTTGTGCCTGCCCTACTAGTACCAAAGAAAGATGGAACCTGGAGGATGTGTGTAGACAGTAGAGCCATTAACAACATCACCATTAAGTACAGGTTCCCTATACCTAGGCTTAATGACATTCTTGATGAGCTAAGTGGGGCTTAGTTGTTCACCAAAATTGATCTTAGGCAAGGCTATCATCAAGTGAGGATTAGAGCTGGGGATGAGTGGAAAACTGCTTTCAAAACCAAGCATGGGTTGTATGAATGGCTAGTAATGCCCTTTGGGCTCTCAAATGCCCCCAGCACATTTATGAGACTGATGACAGAAGTGCTAAGACCCTATTTGGGGAAGTTCATTGTGGTCTACTTTGATGATATTTTGGTCTATAGCTCCAACAAGAGAGAATACTTGCAACATCTGAAGATTCTATGTGAAATTCTGAGGGAGAACAAACTATTTGGCAAGCTAGAGAAGTGCACTTTCATGCAACCTGAAGTTCACTTCTTGGGGTTCATAATCTCAAAAGATGGGGTTGCTGTTGATCCTGAAAAGGTCAATGCTATGAAAGACTGGCATGTACCTAGAACTGTGACTGAAGTAAGGAGCTTTCATGGGCTAGCATCCTTTTATAGGAGATTCATCCAGGGTTTCAATTCCATCATGGCTCCCATCACTGAATGTATGAAGAAGGGGGAGTTCAACTGAAGTGACAAGGCTGAGAAATCATTCAACTTGATCAAGGAACTGCTGTGTAGATCTCCTGTGCTAGGCCTACCAGACTTCAATAAGCTATTTGAGGTAGAGTGTGATGCTAGTGGGCTAGGCATTGGAGCTGTGCTGGTGCAAGAGAAGAAGCCTATAGCCTACTTCAGTGAGAAATTAAATGGAGCCAGGCTGAACTACTCTACTTATGATAAGGAATTCTATGCAATAGTAAGGGCCCTGAACCACTGGGGGCACTATCTGAAACCCAAGCCCTTTGTACTACATTCAGATCATGAGGCCCTAAAGTTTATTAATGGCCAGCACAAGCTCAACCCAAGGCATGCAAAGTGGGTGGAATTTCTCCAATCCTTCTCCTTCTCAAGCAAATACATTGAAGGGAAAAACAATGTAGTAGCTGATGCCCTATCTAGGAGGTCTATGATGCTAACATACATGGAGCAGAGGGTCCTAGGCTTTGAGTTCATGAAGGAGCTCTACCTAGAGGATCCAGACTTCAAGGGGGAGTGGGAGGTGTACTCAGAGGGACAGCTCAAGAAGGGGAGCAGATACTTAACACATGATGGCTTCCTCTTCCAAGGGAACAAGCTGTGCATTCCCAAAGGACCCTACAGGGGTCTGCTAGTCAAGGAAGTTCATTGTAATGGACTTGCTGGCCACTTTGGGGTACAGAAAACCTATGAGATTTTACAAGATCAGTTCTATTGGCCCAAGATGCTAGGGGATGTGCAGGACACCATTAAAAGATGCAAACCATGTCAGTTAGCAAAGGCTCACTTCCAAGCAGGCCCCTACACACCCCTACCTGTGCCAAACAAACCCTGGGAAGACATAAGCATGGATTTCATAGTAGCATTGCCTAGGACACAAAGAGGAAAGGATGCAGTGATGGTGGTTGTTGACAGGTTCAGTAAAATGGCCCATTTTGTTGCTTGCAAAAAGACAGAAGATGCAATGGGAGTAGCTGAACTATATTTCAAGGAGATAGTAAGGCTACATGGGGTTCCAAGAAGCATTGTATCAGATAGGGACACCAAGTTTATGAGTCACTTCTGGAAGACACTCTGGAAGCTGCTGAAAACAAAACTCCTTTTTAGTACTTCCCACCACCCTCAGACTGATGGACAAACAGAAGTCACCAACAAGACATTGGGCAGGATCTTAAGGTGCATCATTGCCAAGTCTCTCAAGGATTGGGATCTGAAACTAGCACAAGCTGAATTTGCATTCAACAGAGCTCCATCAAGCAGCACAGGTAAAAGTCCTTTTGAAACTGTCTATGGTACTAACCCTCTCATGCCTACAGACTTAGCTCCAATACTCAAGAAAGAAGTCAGTTATGATGCCAAAGAAAGAGTACAACAGATGATGAAAATCCACAACCAGGTCAAGCAACAAATAGAGAAGACCAATGAGATGTACAAGTCAAGGGCCAAGGGTCCAAAGAAGGCCAAAGAATTCAAGGCAGGAGACATGGTATGGTTGCATCTGAGGAAGGAAAGATTCCCAGACAAAAGGAAGAACAAACTAATGCCCAGAGCTGATGGCCCCTTTGAAATCCTTGAGAAGATAGGACCCAATGCCTATAAGGTGGATCTACCAGGTCAATATGGAGTACATGGAACCTTCAATGTAGGGGACTTAAGCCCTTATCATGGAGAGTCAGAAGACGAGGAAGATTTGAGGAAAAATCCTTTTCAAGAAGAGGAGGTTGCAACAGGAATTCAAGATCAAACACAAGTCACACTAACCAGCTCAAGAGGACAGAGTCTAGCAAAGTCAAGGAGTCCACAAAGCAACTCAACCAGCAGCCTAGAAACCTACATGACTAGCTATGATAACCTACTCTATAATCCCAACACCCTTGAATACACTCCCAACAAAAACAATCCACCCTACAGCCAGAGAACAACCCACAAAAACAATCCCAACCCCAACAGACAACAAGAAAACAGCCCAAGCACAATTCAGCCTCAGTCACCTTGGGCAGGGTCCATGGTGAGCTTCTACACCTAGACACATCCAACCAGTGCTCAAACTTGGTCCTAGGAAGAGTCCCTTACACTTTTGTCCAGGATTTCTTCTTGAGAAAACGTCCACATAAAAAGTTAGTCTAGGGACCAAGTTCAACAGTCAGATTTCAACCCTTTTGTGCAGTAGTTAATATGTCACTGTCAACCTTCCCCTTTTGAACAAGCAATGCGTGAGGGACCTTTAGCACCTCTTTGGGATCCATCCTACTTTAGTTTGGCTCTCAAACCCAAGCTTGAAAGTCCACTCTTCAGCCAAGACATATGTGACACCCTCAAATTTGCGGAAAGAAAAAAATAATTTAAACAAATAAAAGATGAGAATACGTTTGTAATAGGTTCACTTTAGTGAAAATCGGTCAATTTTAAAACCGGAACCTACTATTAAATATATTCATCATAACAAAGGTGTCTTAAATAAAAAGGTTCATGACAAAAAAAGGAATAATATTATACATAAGAAATATCCAAAACGGGAGACATATCTCCCGTATAAATACAAAATAAAAGAGTATATAATAATATACAATCTTAAGAACCGAATATAAGTCCAAGGTAAATACTTCGCTCGCTAGCTCGTCAATGTACCCAAGTATGCATCACAAACCTGCCAACCGCATTAAATATAAACACGGAAGCCACAGTCAGTGGGGAGTAACTCCGAGTTCTCCCAGCCACGAAATGTCGAGTTTAATAAAACATGAATAACATAAAAGAGATGTATATGGAAAATACAAAACCTTAACATATACGATATGCTTTTCATGTTATGAAACAATTAACTAACATATAACCTATCATATGAAAGCTATCATGTGAATCTGTTAACAATCTATAACACGAGGTAGGGAAGCTGGTATGCTGGCTCAGAGGTTACATTTAAAACATGGCCCTGATACACTCAAACCCTAATCATACTAACTATCATGTGAATCAGTTAACAACCGGTAATCCAAACTCTATCAACCTTAGCCGGCTTGCATCTCACCTTCTAAGATTCATAGAATCATCAAACATGAAAGACCAATACTTCTAGAAACAGGCATAAGTTCTTAGCACGTCCGATAGTCGACTTCTGTAACTCGAGGCTATACCACAAGGTAGGAAAACATCCTAGTCCTAGACTGATCAGACCTAGCGACAACAGTATTCCATTCCCCGTCTCATGACCAAAAGTACACAAGAATCTCTACTAGGCGACCCCCTAAGCAGAGTTGGCTAGTACTTAAGCTGGCTCCATTCCCAAAGTGGAACTATTAGGCAGCCATGCCCCGACTTGGATATAAACCCACCAAGCCGGGACACAAAAGCTATCAACAAGTGAACATATACTCGTTAAAGACAGTAAGGCCTATCAATGTCATGGTCCAAGCTACTCATTTAGAATTTAGAATGGTCAAGACGCCATATACTCATAATTCTCTATGGGTACTTAGTCAACACGACACATATCATACAATCAAACAGTCACGGGAAAACTTCCTATCATGTGACTAATTGCATATAAATCATAATCAAATATCATATCGCCTCATATCTACTAAGGCTAATTCATTAATTAAATACAACCTTACTTGAAGACAAATCCCCGACCCGAGTCCCGCGACGGGTCATCAGTCAAAACGGGGCTGACTAGATCTTAGTTTGACCAAACCCGTTTGGTCAAACCGGCTAGAAACAGAGTCTTTATCAATTAGACTTGAACATAAAATCATCATATTCATTACATGTTATTTTATTAAAACTTCTAACATGTGAATTATTAAATCATACGAAATCCCGCTTGACTTAAAGGATATCAAATTAAACTATAATCTCGTATTATAATTTCTAACATGTGAGAAGTAATAATATTATGAAAACCTTTTAAAATTAAATAATTTACTTATTAAAATTTCCCACTTGCTAAATATTACAAGACACGATAAAATAACATTAAACTCAAAAACCGTCACAAGTCCAAAGAAAAGGGACCCATGGCTGTTTTGGGCCGAACATGACCCGGGCCTGGACTGGGCCCACGGGCCTGGTTTGGGCATGTTTTGGGTCGATATTTTTAAAACCGTTTCTTAATATTTTCCGCATGCTTAACATATTTAAAACCCGTCAAAACAACAACAAAACAATCAAGTATCGACACAAACCCAAAGGACCATACCCGGACCAATCCAGACCGGCCTGGACCGAGCCTGAACCGGCCTGAACCGGCCTGGTTTGGGCTGGTTTTTCAGCCATTCTCCACGGTTCCACCAACAACAAATCCCAAATTATTTCTAACATGTTTTAATTAACACACATCCATTTTTAACAATCAATTTAACCATCATGCATACAAAAATCATGGTTATAAATAAATCATCCAAATATGTCAAAAACACTAAACATGTTAAAAATTCCATACAACATAATAATCATAACTACTTATCATGTTACTACCAAAAACCATAAATAACAATAACATGAACAAAAATAAAAGTATGTAACATTAATTCGTCGAGTAAATCGGAATTGTTACCTTAGCTAGCACAAAATCAATTAGCACCCAAAATAAGAACTAAAGAAAAATCCGTCTACTAATCTTCTCCCAAAATATACGAGTCACCAAACTCGTCTTCAAAATCTTCTCCTATAAGAAATGACAAGAATAATATTGTTAGAATTAAAACTTGATTTTCCATAATTAAAGTGTTGAAAACGATTTTGTCGGAATTGAAAATAAACCGTACTTGAAGATGGAGAGCGAAGAGGAGATTCTAGAAATATAAGTTAGGACGGATTTGAATAAGAAATGAAGGTTTTGTGTCGATTTTGCTCAAGAACGATGAAGAACGATGAAGAACACCAAGAACGATTATGATTATATTAAGGAAAGTATTAATTAGATATTAAGTTGATTTATTGTAAAATGAATAGATAGTTAGTGAACAAGAGTGAAATGGGCCGTGTAAATATAGAGGAAATATGGAGTCGGGTTTTGAAATTGTTGTTACGGGATTGACTCGGGTTTTATAATTATATTAAGGTAATTAATTAGATATTATTAGGTTTTATAATAGTTTAATCAAATATCGAGATATTAATTAGATATTATGTTATTGTAATCAAAAGAAAGAAAAATATCTAGCTCTAAGAGAGGAAGGAAGAGCCGTGTGGATCATAGGAGAATCGGGTCTGTTTTTAAATGATTTGCGTAATTTTCGTTGACGGATCGATAAAGTTACAAATATCTTAGATATTCGTATTACTTTAATCGAAAGAATTAAAAGATCTAAAGTGAGTGGAAAAAGATGACATGGGCGTGTGACTCATGCCAAAGTCGGGTTTCGGGTTTTAAGATGACTCGGGAATAGTTAAATGACGTTCGGGGTTAAACCGTAAAACCTTCTCTTAAATTCCGAATAAATTCAAAATAATTATATTAAATTATCATAAATTCAAATAAATCTTAATAAAAATAAATTAAATTTATTATTTTTTTAAATAAAATTTCGGTCTTTCAATTTACGGGGTGAGTCGGAAAAGTCAACGAAAGTCAAAGTTGACTTAAAAACGGGATTCTCATGGAATCTCGCAGAAATTCCAAATACGAACTCGGAAATTCCAAATTCGACTGGAAACAATAAATTCCAATTTTAAACTTAAATATGCTGAAAAGTATCCGTAAAATATTTTCACTAGAAAAATAGGGTACTTTTCGGGTTGTTACATATACCTGATCAAACAATTAAGGAAGATTGTCCCTTTAGAAACTGCTTTTCTGCTTTTATCTACTTTATGTCAGTATTCTGCAAATTTGTAGCTGTTATTTTGTTTCATGTTGTAAGCCTTTATGGCCCTAGATGTATCCTAACGTCTGAGATGTATCCTTGCTGCCTATATAAGGCCTTTACCTAATGAAATGCAAATCAGATTTGAGTAAAAACTTTAAGAACTGAAACATTGTTTCTGTTTGAACTCTTGGTTGTGTGCTGGAGTATCCTTCCTTTGTTGTGTGCTGGGAAGAGAGCCTAGGCTCTTTGTTGTGTGCTGGAGTCAAGTCTCAACCCTCAACCATTGGCTGTGTGCTTTGGTTAAGGTTCTATCTGTCCTAACCTCTGCATTCAGTCCAAAAATCAAACTTAGCTAGTGTGTTCAGTTCAGAGCTTTCTTTCTTTGTGTTTTGTCTATTTTCCCTATAATTTCAGTCCATGATGTGTTTGAGAGATGTGATTATTTGAGAAAATAATCATATTGATACCCTGTTATATGACTAAAAGGTTAGTCAGTGTATTTGACTAAAAGGTTAGTCAATGTGATGATGACAGATTATTTAATAATGATTAAATAAAGTTAGCTGAGACGAATTAACTGTAATTCGTAAATTGAATATAAAATGTTATATTTAATTGTTGTATATAATGTAAGCTAATTAAACATAAACCGTTATAATTGGCAAATTATAAATATACGGATATTTATAATTAATGATGCATTATAATGTCGGTCCATGTAAAACGACGATTATAATATATTTCATTATATTGGAAGCTAAAATGACCAAAAACGAAAGTATCCAGATACACTCGGTTTTTAGTCAATGGGTAGTTATTTTGAGGAGACAAAATCTCCCCATATAAAACCCTAAGGAGCCGTGAAAAAGATGAAGAAGAAAAATTCTAACCTAATTGATTTTCACTTGAGCCTCCATCTATCAGATTCACACATCACAAAAAGAAAAAGTTAACAGTAACTTTTCACAAAAACACAAAACCTCCTTCTCATTTGTGAGATCGTGTAAGAGGTTCTCTTTCTAGCAAAAGAAAAGGGTATTTCTCGGAGCATCTTGGGTGCAACGATTAGGAGGATATCTACCTTGATATCTCTGTTCTTTACGCCTATTGCTAGGACCGGAGGTTGATTTCTAAATCTTTTTCCTTGTTTTTGTTTATGACTCGATAATCAAATTATTACTTTTCGTTATAATCCTATAATAATTGTATTGTGGTAATACCGATTTCCCACAAGTGGTATCAGAGCATAGGCCATGAAATTGTTTTAATTTTGATTTCATAAACCGAAACTGTTTTTACGATGTGTGTTTGTCTCGATCGAGGACTTGAGTGTCTCGATCGAGAAGGTTTTGGAAGTTTTTGTCTCGATCGAGTTCTTGTGTGTCTCGATCGAGAAGCCTTGTTTTCTCAAATTTTAGGTCGATCAAGTAGCTTGTTCGCTCGATCGAGGACTTTAGTGTCTCGATCGAGTGATGTTTTTACTCGATCGAGGTCCCTGTTTGTCGACTAAGAAGAATTAGTTGATGGAGTAAACAGTATACTCGATCGACACGTTTTCTTTTCGATCGAGAGACTTAATTGTTTAATTTATTCTCGATCGAGCTACTTACAGAATCGTATTTCCTTTCGTATTCGTTTTCATTTAGATTTGTTTTGTTATTTTAATCTGTTAAAATAACATACAATAGATTTGTAGATGTTTTAATTTAATAAAGATTAGATTAAAATGAAAATGGAAATGATGTTGAATGAGTTTATCATTTGAAAGGATATTAATTTTTCCCTATTATGTCGATAAGGACCATTTTTGCCGAAAAAAATTATGCCGAAAAATATTTTGCTGTTTTTCTGCTGTATTCAAAGTTTTTTGGGCCTTTAATTGTACATCATTCGGATTGTGTATAATTAATGTGAAACGGTTCACATATGCTAAATATCTTACATTTTAAAGCAGTTTGAAATGTTTTAGGATGGTTCATTTTATTAGTAAAATGAATCGAGATTGTAATTAATGTGGTAATTACAGAATCACTACATAATTATAATCTATGTTAAAAGGGTGGTTTGGATAATAAAACATCGTAATAAATGTATTATGTCTTGCATGTTTTATTTTAGTTGATGCTTTTATAATATGTTTTGGATTGTTTGAATGAATCTTTAACGTATTTTACAATCAGTTGTAACTTAGTGTGGCCTTAGTAGATTGTGTTACCGTAATGATGGTAACATAGTCTTGGATGTATTTTGAGATCTCGAATCTCCATTATTTTTAGTTTTGGGTTTTGAAATTAGTTTGTAATAAATAGGTTATATGTAATTTTATTTGTGGTAATTTCAAAGAAGACTAAAGATGGAGATTGGAGCTCACTCCCGCTACATGGACCAAAAGGATGATCAAGTCAAGCTTCGAGGGTCCAATCTGTTGGATTCCGAGTTGTATTTATTCTTTTTGGTAGGATAGGCCACACTAGGACATGTTTTTCCTTTACGTTTTTCATTCTCGTTTACTTTCCATCACATGATAGATATAATTGCATCATATTCCGCCTAAACCAAACCACCTAAACCTAAAATGCATGAAAATGATTCATATAGTTTGAATATTTTTATCATGGACATACAGATGTCACTCGCTTTTAGGGCCATCACCTTAGTTAAATCATTATCGAGTTGCTAGACATTCGTTCACTTAAAATGAATTTAAGTTAAGATGATGGGACCTTCCCCTATAAATAAAATTGAGACTAGTCTTTATAGGGAAAACTACTATGAGCCCCTTCTTCGTCGGAAGTCATAATATGACCCCTTCTACGTTGGGTAAGTAGTGAGGGTTGACCTATTTTATCTCAACATTATAGTACGAGTAATATCTCGTGATTATGATGGACTAAAGATAGAATTTACAGAAATTTATCGACCAGGAATTCTAAAAGTAGAATTAGCCAAGAGGTTGGCTTATCAATTTACAGAAATTGAGTATTGGGATCATTTATATAATTCTTGAGGGAGGTCAATTGTATAAATGCACGAGTCATCGAATTAAACTGTTTTTCATTAGACTCAAATTTTAAAAACGATGAAACTTATCATATTTATTTTCTTTTTCCACAGTCATATATTCAGATATAACTGCTAATAACAAATGGCTGGCCATACTGATGACCCAATGCCAAGTGCCACGCTCGGACGTGAGTCTTGGCTTAAGATGTTTATGGACACTATGAATCAGTCAACACGACTGAAGAATAACGGGTCCAACTTTGCGGACTGGGAGGCGGCATTACGGAATGCTGCCATTGCTGACGCTAAGCTCAAGTACTTGACTGAGCCACTACCGCCCAACCCAGGCCCCAATGCAGGAGCCAATGAATCACTTGCTTATAGTGATTTCATGATGGAGGCGGGTGCGATTAAGAACGTACTCATCTTTTCAATGGAATCAAATTTGCAAAGGCGATTCATTGCCCATGGTGCGAATAAGATTTTCACCACGCTCTCTAACGAGTTCTCGAAAGCTCCGAGGATCGTTAGCTATGAACATACCTGTCGCTTCTTTGAAGCGAAACTCCAGAGGGGCCAAGCAGTTAGCCCACACATTCTTGACATGATTGAGAATGTCGAGAAACTGGAGGCACTTGGTTGCAAAATCGATGAGAAGATCGTCATAGACCGCGTTCTTCATTCACTTCATGATGGTTTTGCCCTTTTCAGGGCAAATTACTATATGAAAGATATGAAGAAGAGTCTTCATCAGCTCCACTCACTCCTTCTACAGACAGAGAGTGATCTGAAATTGAGTGGGAGTCTGAAACAGGACGTTCTCATGATTGCCAACAAGGGCAAAAGTATGGGCAAGGCTAAGGCAAACCTAGATGTAGGGAAGCCGAAATTCAAAAAGTCAGGGCAAGGCAAGAGTGGGCCTGGTGAGTCTAGCGGTAGCTCACAAGGCAAGACAAAGAGCGATGAAGGTAACGTGGAGTGCCACCATTGCCACAAGTTTGGGCATTGGAGGAGGAACTGCCTCGTGTACCGAGAGGACATTAAAGCAGGCCGCGTCTCTCCTGTTGGTATGTCTTATTCTTTTATTCATATGATTGAGATCAACCATGCAAGTTTCGGAACTTGGGTACTAGATACTGGTTGTGGTTCTCATCTGTGCAATCATTTGCAGGGCCCAAGAAACATCACAACTCTTGCAAGGGGTGATGTGGACCTGCGAGTGGGGAATGGAGCAAGAGTAGCTGCCGTTTCAGTGGGAACATATGTAATCCAACTCCCGAGTGGATTTGAGTTATTTCTGAATAACTGTTACTATGTAACCAGTTTATCTAAAAACATTATTTCAGTTTCCGTACTTGATAAGGACGGCTTTTCGTTTGTAATAAAGGATAATAGCTGTATTTTCTCTTTAAACGAAATGATTTATGGTAAAGAAGTTTCCATGAATGGCATTTATGTTTTAGATCAAACCACAGATATATTGCATGTGAGTAGTAAGAAAGCAAAGGTTGGTGACAAAGATCAAACCTATTTATGGCATTGCCGTATGGGACACATAAATGAAAAACGCGTGAAGAAGCTCATTGATAATGGGACTATCTCCACATTTGACTATGAATCTTTTGGCACGTGTGAATCATGTCTCATAGGCAAAATGACTCGAATTTCCTTCAAAGGTGTTGGAATGCGCGCTGCTGACCTATTAGGACTCATACATACTGATGTGTGTGGACCTATGTCAATCAACGCTAGAGATGGCTATAGATATTTTATCACTTTCACGGACGATTTGAGTAGATATGGATATGTCTACTTAATGAAGCATAAAAGTGAGTCCTTGTACAAGTTCAAGGAATTCCAGAATAAGGTTGAAAACCAATTGGATAGAAAGATTAAAGCACTACGTTCGGATCGTGGTGGCGAATATCTTTCGAATGAGTTTGATCAACACCTCAAAGACTGTGGTGTAGTACTGCAGTTAACTCCACCTGGAACACCACAATTGAATGGTGTGTCCGAACGGAGAAATCGAACATTACTTGATATGGTTCGATCCATGATGAGTCACACAGTTGTACCTGATTCATTGTGGGGTTATGCTCTTTTGTCAGCTGCTCTAATACTTAACCGAAGTCCGTCTAAAGCTGTTGACAAGACTCCATATGAATTATGGAAGGGAACGGTCCCTAACTTGTCATTTATTCGGGTTTGGGGCTGCGAGGCTTATGTCAAGTGGAGACCTGACGATAAGCTCGGCCCACGATCGGTCAAGACATACTTTATTGGTTATCCAAAAGGGATGTTTGGTCATTACTTTTACTCGCCTACCGAACATCGAGTTTTTGTTGCGGCTATTGCGACGTTCTTAGAGAAAGAATTTCTCGAGAATAGGACAAGTAATGGAACCTTCGAACTGTCGGAGATTCAAGAACCAACAACCGAGCAACCAATGGAGGAAACTGTTCCTTCATCATCAGCTGCGGTAAATATTCCTTTGGAACCTAGGAGGTCGGGTAGACACTCTATTCCTCCAGACAGATATATTGGTATGGTCGAGGAGAATGAGAGTGATGACGTTTTACTCCTTGAGAGTAACGAACCCGCTACCTATAAAGGTGCTGTGACCTGTTCCGACTCTAAGCTATGGCTTGATGCCATGCAATCCGAGATGGACTCTATGTATGAGAATGACGGATGGGATCTGGTTGACTTACCTGATAAGGTTCGGCCTCTTCAGTGCAAATGGCTTTACAAGATAAAGCATTCTGTAGAAGGACAACCAGATACATACAAGGCACGACTAGTGGCAAAGGGTTTCACTCAAGTGCACGGATTGCATTATGATGATATCTTTGCACCCGTAGTCATGCTGCGCTCCATTCGGATAATCTTAGCGATTGCTGCTTTTCATGATTATGAAATATGGCAGATGGATGTGAAAACCGCCTTCTTAAACGGTTATTTGGAGGAGGAGTTGTACATGGTACAACCCGAAGGTTTCATTGATCCTAAACATCCTAAGAAGGTTTGCAAGCTTAAGCGTTCCATCTATGGACTTAAGCAGGCCTCTCGGAGTTGGAATCATCGTTTCGACCAGGTGATAAAAGAGAATGGATTTACTCGATCGGTCGAGGAAACATGCTTATATATCAAGTCGAGTGGGAGCAAGATTGTCTTCCTAATATTGTATGTCGATGACATACTCTTGATTGGGAATGACATACCTCTCTTAACTTCGGTAAAAGTTTGTTTAAAGAACCATTTCCAGATGAAAGATCTGGGCCAGGCACAAAGAATTTTGGGGATCCGTATCTACAGAGATAGATCACGACGGATGTTATCCCTCAGTCAGGAGTCTTATATAGATAAGATTCTTGAGAGGTTCAGCATGACCAACTCCAAGAAGGGGAACCTTCCAATGGTCTCTGGGGGGCAGTTGAGTAAAGCTCAAGCACCAAAGACATCGGAAGAGGTCGAGCGCATGAGTCGGATTCCTTATGCATCAGCTATAGGATCGATCATGTATGCCATGATATGCACACGTACTGACGTGGCATATGCATTGAGTATGACGAGTCGATACCAAGGCAACCCAGGTGAAACACACTGGATGGCTGTTAAGAATATCCTTAAGTACCTACGGAGGACTAAGGATTGGGTATTGACTTATGGAGGCGACACTGAGCTATGCGCAATCGGTTACGCAGATGCTAGCTTCCAAACGGATCGAGATGACTCGAAATCTCAGTCTGGATTCGTTTTTACTCTTAATGGCGATGCGGTCAGCTGGAAAAGCTCCAAACAAACTGTTATAGCAGATTCTACGACTGAGTCCGAGTACTATGCTGCTTCAGAGGATGCGAAGGAAGCTATATGGATGCGTCAATTCTTACAAGGACTAACTGTAGTTCCTAGTTCGGATGACCCGATCACCATCTATTGTGATAATAGTGGTGCCATCTTCCAGGCTAAGGAGCACAAGTCCAGCAACAAGTCTAGGCATGTACAACGGAAGGCTCACATGATCCGAGATTATGTGGAGCAAAGGGAGATAGTGATAGACAAGATTGCTACGGATGATAACGTCGCAGATCCTCTCACTAAACCATTGAGATATGATAAACATGAAGGGCACGTTATTTCCATGGGAATCAAACGTGTTCCTGCGTTGTATTAGTTGTTTTGTATGGATTAGACACCTGTATCTTTTTCATAAAAACTATCTATAAAATCATCGTTTTGTGTTATATTTTGTTTTTCATGTGGGTTGTACAGACAACATTGAACACCACAAAGTGAACTGAATTACATTATTTTTGTTTTGGTCCGTAGTTGCCTACATGAGCTGATAACTCTGGCAATTATTTTGTGACGTCGATTGATGGTGGGTTCAACGAGCCATAAGTCAAACTGTTGATTGATCGATCACAGATGCGAGTTATAATGATATTGCGCAGGACATTTTGTGACAACGTTATGGAGTCCTAAATGTTTTGGAACATTAGGTGCCAGGTCGTGGATAGGACATCCATAGTGTTCCTAGAGTCGATTCTTTTGACTATCGACTGTCTCTTGAGATAAAGACAGTTTTTGGGTGACTTTGGTTTCTTTCTCACGGTCGACCGTAACAGGAGGCTAAGTAGATTTTCACTGGGTCATTTCATACTGCGCTTGTATCTGCAAGATTCGAGTTGAAGAAAATATCCAACCTTTATCAGGATAGGATATTTCTCAGGGCCACTCGAGGAGCTGTAACTGAAATGCATGGCCATGCTCGAATATAGATTCGTTTATCAGTTAAGTTACTCTCTAGTCGGGGAAACCACTCTTGATACTGATCACTTGTAAACTACGGCCTTTGTGAATACGGACTTTGCAAATTGGTTTACATTGAGTGGGAGAAATTTATTATATGGATATGAGAATCGGTTATCGCACATACACTTGTACGGACAAGTGGGAGATTGTTGGAGCTAGTGTCCTCCAGTTAGTGCAATAACATAAATAAATCTCTGTAGGTTCACAGGGTATACTTGGTATAATAATCAGTTGATTAACGTTTATCAATAACGGTTGGCTTGCTAGATAAGTTTGACGTTATTGTCATACAGATGGCGGTGATCAACTGGTCCCTAAAAGTCACACCTATAGGATGTGTTTGAGAGATGTGATTATTTGAGAAAATAATCATATTGATACCCTAATTATATGACTAAAAGGTTAGTCAGTGTCATTGACTAAAAGGTTAGTCAATGTGATGATGAGACAAAAGTTAGCTGAGACGAATTAATTGTAATTCGTAAAATTGAATATAAAAAGTTATATTTAATTATTGTATATAATGTAAGCTAATTAAATATAAACCGTTATAATTAATTGGCAAATTATAAATATACGGATATTTATAATTAATGATGGATTATAATGTCGGTCCATGTATAACGACAATTATAAGATATTACATTATATTGAAAGCTAAAATGACCGAAACACGGTATCCAGATACACTCGGGTTTTCGGGTCAATGGGTAGTTATTATGAGGAGATGGAATCTCCCCATATAAAAAGACCTACCAGCCGTGAGCAGCAAAGAGGAAGGAGAAAAGTGCAAACTATAACTTTTGGCTTTTCTAACCTAAGTATCTCTCTCTGCCTCCATCTCATCTAAACATCACACAAACTGACAAAAGTTATCAGTAACTTTTGACATAAACACAAATCAAAAGTTAACAGTAATTTTTGATAACTTCTAGCAACACAAGGGTATTTCTCGGAGCATCTTGGGTGCAACGATTAGGAGGATATCTATTTTGATATCTCTGTTCTTTACGCCAATTGCTAAGGACCAAAGGTTAAATTCGTTTTCTCTATATTTTATATCGTTTTCATATTTATGACTCGTAATTCATATTATATAATTTTGTTATAATCCTAATTTTCAGGGGATGTAAACAGTTATTTCCCACAAAGAGCTAGAAAAGAAACTAGTCCTGGTTATGATTTTGTGGCAACATGGTTAACTGAAACTGTTTTGTTGAATGGAGAAAATGTGTATGCCTTTATTTTAGAAGAATATCCCAAAAACTATAAAGAAGCCATGAGATCCATTAACTCTAATTTTTTGTTAGAGGCTATTAATAGTGAAATTGAGTCCATCATGAGTAATAATACGTGGATTTTGACTGAGTTGCCTAGAGGGTGTAAACCCCTAAGTAGCAAATGGGTGTTTAAAAAGAATTTGAAACCTGATGGATCTATTGACAAGTACAAAGCTAGACTTGTTGTATGTGGAAATCGTCAAACAAAGGGTTTGGATTTTTTTGACACTTACTCACCTGTCACTAAGGTTGCCACTATCAGAGCTCTTATTGCGTTGGCATCTATTCATAATTTGTTAGTACATCAAATGGATGTTAAGAAAGCTTTTTTGAATGGAGACCTGAATGAAGAAATTTACATGAATCAACCAGAAGGTTGTGTCGTGCCTGGACAAGAAGATAAGGTCTGTAAGCTCGTTAGATCCTTATATGGGCTAAAACAAGCTCCGAAACAATGGTATGAAAAATTCGATAAAACTATCACTTCTCATGGGTTTCGTGTAAATGATTCTGATGCATGTATTTATTCAAAAATTGATAAAGATGGTTGTGTAATCATATGCTTATATACGTTGATGATATGCTTATTTTTGGTACAAATATGAAAGTTGTAAATGATACTAAATGTTTTTTGAACTCATGTTTTGACATGAAAGACCTTGATGAAGCAGACGTCATTCTTGGGATTAAAATCATCCAAACAGAAACCGGAATTTGTTTAAATCAGTCACACTATGTAGAAAAAATTTGAAATGTTTGATTGTAAACCTGTTAGTACCCCTGAAGATCCGAGCATACACTTGATGAAAAATCGCGGTGATGGTGTCTCACAGGAAAGGTACGCTAGAATAATTGGTAGTTTAATGCATCTAATGAACTATACTAGGCCCGATATTGCATATGCAGTGAGCCGTTTGAGTCTTTATACTCATAATCCAAATCAAGAACATTGAAATGCTTTAATGAGATTATTGAAATATTTAAAAGGGACGATAAGTTGGGGACTACATTATTGTAGAACTCCAAGTGTGTTAGAAGGGTACTGTGATGCTAATTGGGTGTCAGGAAATGATGAGACTCATTCAACCAATGGCTATGTATTTACCCTTTCTAATGCCTCTATATCATGGAAATCTAGTAAACAAACATGTTTAGCTAAATCAACCATGGAAGCTGAATTCATTGCTTTAGAATTGGCATGTCAAGAAGCTGAGTGGCTGAGATGCTTACTAGCTGACATTTCGTTGTGGGGGAAGCCAACTCCATCTGTTTCCATGCACTGTGACTCTCAAGCAACGATCTGTGTGGCAAAGAATCAAGCATACAACGGAAAGAGAAGGCACATTCGTTTGGGGCATGGGATTGTAAAAAATCTGATCAGTGAAAATGTGATATCACTTGAGTTTGTAAGAAGTGAGAGGAACATTGCGGATCCTCTCACCAAAGGCCTTTGTAAAAGAATGGTGCTGGAAGCAGCACAAGGAATGGGCTTAAAGCCAGTGAAAGAGTGAAATGTGATGGATACCCAACTTGGTTCCGCCAAGTTCAATGAGGTCAAACGAAGTCATATAGATCTCGAAATGTATTGCTACGAACCATTCCTATGAATAAAATTGTTATTTGCGTAGCATTATTGTGTTTGTATTATACTGTCATGTGTGTAAGAATGAGCATGCGTCTCTTAACAAGTTCATAGCCCAATTGTGGGTGGTTTGTGACAGTCAAACTTGATGAACTTGCCTATGTGAGTGTGGGGGGTCTTGCCCACCTTCCTATGAGGGCCTACTGGCTTGGGTCCTCTAGAGCGCTCATTAAGTACCAGGAAAATGTGGGGGCACTTGGATAAGTCCAAGTAAAAGAAAATTGCTACTATGAGTTCATTGCGTGGATGGACTATATCGCGAACATTTGCCTTGATGTGAGGTTAAGTAAGTGAGCAACGACCTTTCACCAACTTCATCTATGGTTCAAGGTGAAAGATTCCACCTAAGATGACGGTTTAAGGAAGTTGTATTCACTGGATGTCAATTCAAGTCTGAAAGACATTGACATCTTAAAACTAAACCTTCGTTGCCAATACTTCCTTTTTTCTTTAAACTCCTTTTGAATCATGTGGGGGATTGTTGGGTTCATGTGTCTTTCCCACATTGACAAAATATTAGTTCCTTTTATGCTTCAAAAGGAGTTATGTGTTTCTATCCCACAATGACAATTGAGCACAAATTATGCTAGCTTCCCACAATGACAAATGATGTTTCACATGAGGTTTTATCCCTTTATTTTGTTTTTCCAAGTCTTTTTCTATCCCACATCGCCTAGTTAGAGAGTTTTAGTTTGGTTTATAAACCATTCTATCTACTACTCTTCAGTTGCTGATTTGGGCTGATTGTGGAGATAGGTGTTGAGGCTTACTGGGCTCAAATTATTCGTGTGCTCGGCCCAGTTTAGTCTTTGACTTGTGCTTCTGTTTTATAGTTTTTTTATTTCTACTGGCACAATTTCCGACAACTGAATGTGCGGTCTTCTAGGCGCAGTATCCTATACTGAATGCTATATCCATCGGGCATTACCCATAATACTCTACATCAGTCCATATTTATTTGTTCTTGTTTTTTGTACCTCTTTGTATCTTCCACCATTTCCTCCTATATAAGTCCCCCTCTTACCTCTCAGTTAAACAGACAACACAATTGCTCTCCTTCCTATTGTCTACAATTTTATCTCATAAATAAAAATCAGTAATCAACTTTCCTTTTTCTGAAGTTCCTTGGCAACGTTTAAGGCAGTGTTCAATTTGTAGTTCCGCCTACACCGAAGCTGCAAAGGTTGTGTACTCCTGAGGGTCGATTGTCATTAAAATCGTGTGTATGGTACGGGGCAAATTCGACTTTAGGACAGTGACGTGGTCATGCCACAACCATTACTCAGATAAGCTCTTTCCTCATATCTCTTTTCCGGTCATATTGCTAACAAAACACACTTTTTTACTATTTATGTACTCCCTCCTATTCTGAGCAATGTTCCTCCTTTCCATTTTTCGTCTATTCACAATACCTTCCCATTTCCTTTTTTGGTAAACTTTTATACTTATTTTAATCACATTACCCCACTACAATACTCCACAATACTCATACTTTATCTTATTTTAATCACCTTACCTCACAACAATAATTATTTTAATCACTTCACTCCACAATAATACCCCACAATACATTCCTTCTCTCCAATCACCTTACCCCCACTACATTACTTTTGCTTATTTTATTCAAAACCTTAAAATTTGTGTCAAATGGGAAGGGGGAACAATGGTGTGAATAGGAGGGAGTATTTAGTAAAATAATTCAATATTCAATCCCGTGCAAATTTGCACGGGTATAAAACTAGTAAGCTAGTAATATGTAACGTTTGAATGATAATGAGGGGCATTTGACCCCACTTGCCTTGCCACTTGCTCTTTGTGAGAGGCATTTAACCCATCACAAGCAAGACTTATTGTTCCCTAATGTTATCTTTTCACACCCTGCTCCACCACTGTCTGTATGGAATATTGGAATTTTCTAAGACCGTTATTTGAATAACAAATACTCGTACACAACTACACATATAGGATAGTAATACTCATTTTTGCATAGCGAGCTTATAAGATGAATGTTGCTTAATCATAATCATCGTACATTATTCCGGTGTACTGATTTTTGAAGCAACTTATTATAGGTTTGACGATGTCGGAATTTTCCTTACAAATTTAGCTACGAATAAATTACATATACGTAATATACGCATGGAGTTAGGTTTTCTTCAAATCACCCATGTTTCGATTCTTGGTCGTCATCAACCTTCGGTCTAGTGTTCATAAGTACCTGTAAATAAAACTTTTGATTAAATTGAAAAAAGTCGTATTCTTACCCAACCTAGATAAGTCGTGTGTATTCTTACTCGACCTATTTGTCACGGTTTAAAATCTCACAATCAATAAATATTGTGGGAGAATCAAAATTTGAACTTATATACCGGAAAATATAGAATGGTTTAAAAGGTTTCAATTTCTAATTATAGTGAATTTGTAAGAGATTTAAAGAACACAAATTGGAAAATTCAAATTGTGGCTAAAAAGATTTCCATTTCTCATTATTACTTAGGAGTAACCTCTACACTCCACCACTAATATAAGACATTAATCTTTTACAAAACTACGGAGTATAATATTGTTTTTACAAGGAAAATACATATTCCTTGTCTCCACACCGAAGGTAACATGTAACATTTACTTTTTGAGAATCAAACTTTAAAAATTTTGACCATGAATATTATTAACGATATCTTTGAAGGTAAGTACTAAAGCGACATCGGGGTTTCAGTAACACCCTAGTAAAAAAATAGAAAAAAAATTTAAATTTAAATTGTAGTTTTCATTTTTCCACCAAGATCGTAGGGATAAAATCGTAATCACAATCTATTATATATATATATATATTAATATGAGTCTTCATTTTAGGGTGATTAATATGAGTCTTCATTTTCATAACTATAAAATGATCATCAATTTAACTTGAAGACATTAATTTATAAATGGTACCTCCTCCATTCTTGTATGATGTTCCCATTTTATTAAAATATACCTCACATATATTCAGAAAATGGGTACATCATATGAGAATGGAGGAAGTATATAACTAATCAATATATATATATAAAAGAGGCTTTTTTCGAGCAATTTTATTGGTCAACATCATCTTTTTAAATTTTTGGAAAGTATATTTTAAGATCTTCTAAGATTACGAAAAAGATACTATGTAATATTTTAATATCACAACTATTATTTACGTAAGAAAAAATTGATTATCAATCTGACAAAAAAATATAATGCAAAACATTTCGAAACTTATATATTTGGATTCTTGACGAAAAATGCTTTCATTAGAGTACAAATTTTGTATTTTTTTACTACCATATCATTTATAAGAACATATAACAATAACCTATGTATATGAAAATTAAATAAATGACTTTTTAAATATTTTTTTATTATTCTAATATTAGTATAATGGTTTAGTAGTATTCAAGAAATAATTAATTTATAGAAAAATATGATGTAGTACTAAGTATGTTATTTGTCCCACATTGAAAAATAATGTAGGTGTGATGATTATACTACATATAAAAGTAGAATTGTCCCACATCGAAAATTTACCTTAAGATATGGTGATCCTATGATTATAAATATGAGTCATAATTGGAACTTATGTATCCACCCAAAATCTTTTGAGTCTCTTAAGTATTGTCTTAGAGATCTCTTACAAGTTTGTATTATTATCTTTACAATAGTGAAATTTACATCATAAAAAATTAATTTAGGAAAGATTCATAAGTAATACTTTGGATATAAAAAATTAAGTGAATAAATCTTTTAATTATTATATAAAATAAAAATAATAAAAATATATATTTATAAAGAAAAAGAGGGTGTATTACTTAATATATTATTTTTCTCACATTGAAAAATAATGTAGATGTGGTAAACATATTACGTATAAATTGTAGAATTATCCCATATCGGAAAAAATAACATAAAGTGGCTAATCCTATGATTATAAATAGATGTCGTCCTTAAACCTGAGGTATTAACCCAAATTTTTTTGAATCTCTTAAAAATTTTCTTAGAAATCTCTTAAAAGTTTGTAGATGTGATTATCAATGTACTATGTATAATAGTAAAAATGTCTCACATCATAAAATTAACATAAGGTACGTGATCCTATAATTATATATAGGAATCATCCTTTGACCTTATATATCAAAGTGAAATCTTTTAAGTCTCTTAAGTATTGTCTTAGAAATCTCTTAAAAGTTTGTGTATTATTATCTCCACAATTGTTAAATTTACATCATCAAAATTTAATTTATAAAAGTATTATTAAAAAAATTGAAGTATCATAACAAAAATTATGAAGATAATATAGTTACATTCGTGGTAAAAAAAACCTCGAAAGTATAGAAACTCATACTATTTATTTGCACATACTTGGTGTAATTTTTAGTATATTATTTGTCCCACATTGAAAAATAATGTAGGTATGGTGAATATATTACTTATATAGTGGAATTATCCCACATCAAAAAATTATCATAAGGTGGGTGATCTTATGATTACAAATAGGAATCATATTTGGAAATAAAGTTTCAACCCAAAATCTTTTGAGCCTTTTACATATTGTCTTAAAGAGCTCTTAAAAGTTTGTATTATAATCTAAACTATAGTTTAATTTACATCATTAAAAATTAATTTAGAAAAGTATCATAAATAATAATTTTGATGATAAATTATTTAATATGTTATTTGAAAAACAATGTAGGTATGGTGACTGGTGAATATATACTATGTATAAATAGTAAAATTGTCCCACATTGAAAAATTATCATAAGGTGGAGTGATCATAGATATGATCATCTTTTTTATATTGTTAATAAAAGACTTTTAAAATATAATAAGTGACCTTTAAAATATTTTTTTATTATTCTAATATAGAAAAAGATGGTGTATTACTTAGTTTTTTATTAGTCCAACATTGAAGAATTATGTATGTATGGTGAATATATTACATATAAATAGTAAATTGTCCTACATCAAAAAATTACTATAACATATAGTGATTCTATAATTATAAATAGTAGTCATTCTTGAACTTAGGTATAAACCCACACTTTTTTAAGTCTTAAGTACTATGTTGAAGAGTTCTAAAACTTTGTATTATAATCGTCACAATAGTGAAATTTACATTATTAAAAATTAATTTAGAAAAGTATTATAAATAATAATTTTGATGATAAACTACTTAATGTGTTATTAGTCCCACATTGAAAAATAATGTATTTGTAGTAAATATATATACTGAGTATTATATAAGAATAATTTTGATGGTGTATTACTTAATAAGTTATTTGTCCTACATTGAAATATAATACAAGTATGGTAAATATGTTACGTATAAATAGTATAATTGTCTCACATCGTAAAATTATCATAAGGTGAGGTGATTCTATAATTATAAATAGGAGTCATCATTAGAACTTAGATATCAACCTAAATCTTTTGAGTCTCTTAGATATTGTCTTAGAGAGCTCTTAAAAGTTTGTATCCACATTGGTGAAACCTACATTATCAAAAATGGATTTAGGAAGGTGTCATAAAAAAATAAAATGAATTTTTATTTATTTATCTCAATATACATTTCTTATATTATATTCAAGTGATATTTATAATTGTTATATAAAACCTTTTACATTTCATTTCATAAAAAAAATATTGTGAAAATGAGTTATCTTTCAAAGTCGGATATTCACCCAAAATCTTTTGAATCTCTTAAGTATCATCTTACAGAACTCTTAAAAGTTTGTATTATTATCTCCGCCTTAATGAAATTTACATTATCAAAATTAATTTAGGAAAATATCATAAATAAAAATTTAAGAAAGTATCATAAATAATAATTTTAATGGTGTACAAATAAATATGTTATTTGTCCCACATTGAAAAATAATGCAAGTGTGGTGAATATAATATGTATAAATAGAGGAATTCTCCCACATCGGAGAAATATCATAACCTGGAGTGATCATGCGATTATACATAAGAGTCGTCCTTGGACTTAGATATCAATCCAAAATCGTTTAAGTCTCTCTATTATTGTTTTAGAGATCTCTTAAAATTTTGTATTAATTATGAAAATAATCTAATTATAAGATTCGTAGTAAAAAAAATGTTATCATTATAGTATAAAATTTCATATTATTTGCACATACTTGGTGTAATTCTTAGTATGTTATATGTCCCACCTTGAAAAATAATGTAAGTGTGGTGAAGATACTAATACCTATAAATAGTAGAATTGCCCCATGTCGGACAATTACCATAAGTTAGGGTGATCAACCCAAAATCTTTTGATTCTTTTAAGCATTGTCTTAGAGAACTTAATTCTTAGGTACCTTGGATCATTTTTCGAGTCATATAGATCAAATATAACTTGATAACTTGCAAGGTTGGAAAAATATGTTTAAAATAGAAGTTGAATCAATATATTAATATTATTTTCTTAAACATTACGGAGTATATTTTATTATAGTCTTAAAATTTCAAAAGTTTATTTTTACAAGTTAATTGTAATAAGAAAATTATGAAAATGACATTAACGTAGACCCGTGCATCGCACGGGCATGAAATCTAGTTAATTTAATAATAAAAAAACGTGAAACGGTCTAATATATGAAAAGACAACTCATATAATAGCATTAAATGAAAAGTTATTTCATATATAAAAGTGGACCGTCTTATTTTATAAAACACGTTAATTCTAATTAATAAGTTATATGTCTAACATAAATAATTTAATATAAGTAGGTTAAGTTAAGGTTTTCGAACCGAACTTAATTTTGCTGAACTTATAGGAGCTGAACTGAATTATAGGAGCTGAACTAAACTGAACTGAACTTATAGGAGCTGAACTGAACTGAACTTAATTTTGCTGAACTTTACTGAACTGAACTTATAAGGGCTGAACTGAACTTAAAGGTGTGACGTTAAGTCCAAAAGAACACGGTTTTAGTTGGTATAAAAGGGTGCATGAGAGATGTATTTTTTAATGATCTTAATTCTTATCATTAGATTAGATAGGAACATATAACCCTTTAAAAATACAAAATAAAATGGTATGATGACGTCATGTAGTCCCTCCTATTCATAATAACATTCCCCATTTTCATTTTCATTTATTCACAATACATTTCCCCTTTTCTTTTTTGGTAAACTTTTATACTTATTTTAATCACATCATCCCACAACAATACCGCACAATACTCATATTTTATCTTACTTTAATCACCTTACCTCCATAACAATAATTATTTTAATCACTTCATCCAACAATAATACCTCACAATATATTTCCTCTCTCCAATCACCTCACCCCACCACAGTATTTTATCATATTTAATTACTTACTCTTAATTTTTGATCTATTTTTAAATTGGAAAAATTATTATGAATAGAAGGGAGTATTACCTTACGAAGCATACTATTTTCGTTGGTGAGAATGGAAATTTTCTCTTCTAATTTGAAGCTATTCTCTTGGAGTTCTTTAGCTCTTGACTCCAAATCATTCACGTATACCTTCTTCTTTTCTCGAGCTTGCTGAGCTGATACTCTATTCCTTAGTAACCTGCATTTATTTTAACACCTTTTATTATTATTATTACACCCAAACCTCATTAAAAAAAATATAAAGTCTTACAAGCATCAAGTAAGCTTTCTAACTAAAAATAAGTTAAAATGCAATAAAACTAGATATCACTAAATAGTGTCACTAAGTGATACAGAAAACTACGATACTCATAGTTTTATGTAATTCTTTCTCTAATTTATACACACCGACATTAAACATGTAAAAAGGTGATACTAAAATAAATTACCGAATAATTCATTGAAGATGTATTTTAGACAAGATTGTCTTGTCCCCTTAGATTTATACATGAAATGATTTTGAAATAGAATTGCACTTTACTGTCAGTTAAGCTTCTACAGTTGTGCATGTTGAATTGGACTACACCATGTCACCTTGTGAAACTTGTCAGTATATCATGAGAAATTTAATGTATGATCTAAAGTTCATATCTCATCTTTACATTATTCGGATACACGTCATCTACAATTTCCCTTACAAAAATACTTTAGTTTTTCATTGTAAAAGTTTTAATAATGCTTTATTTACCGAGATAGTCCTGCTTAAATCTGTCTTAAACATACAACATAGTCATTTTAGCCAGTACTCCGTTTGAAAAGAATCACACCACATAATAAGAGACCGTCTTAAGCTTAGGACAATATCAAAGGAGAATTTGTGTGCGGCATCATCATCGAACCTCTATTTTATCAGATCAACATAAGATGAAATAAATATAGCCATGAAATAAATGCAATTTATCAACGTATGAGCCAAGTGTGTATTATCACCACATGAACACTATTGCATTATGAATATTATGACTTTATTATAGCTTGATTCTAAGCTAATTAAAGAATAACGAGTCTTTGATTCCAGGAGATCGAAAACCATGATCATGAACACAAATCTTAGTAGGGAATATAACATGTATGGAAAAAAATATATAATTCAAGAAGATGAAGATAAAACCTCTTGAGTCTCCTATACTCCTTGTCAACGGGATTACGACCCCTTCTTCGCTTAACGGGACCCGCTTGTTCACCACCATTGTTGTTACAACTTTGTAAGCTCCCTTGGCTTGCTATCTCTTTTGTCTCTTCTCTATTTTCATCCAGTTCCGGAACCGTAAACATCTCTTCATCACTTTCCTCTGCAAAAACCCCTAACCTTTTTTTTATCACATATATGTCAAAATAAATATACTCCCTATATCTCATGAATTATTTACGTTTGCTTTATTCTGTAAGACAAGGATAATAAAGCAAATGTAAACTATTAACTGAGACGAAAGAAGTAATTATTTAGGTATGCACTATAAATTACATCAACTTGGTTAATAACTTGTGACGAACCTAACTTGTTTTCTTCTCTTGAAGTGGCAAGTAGATGCAATGTTGAGGGATGGGACATTATGTTTTTTGAATAATAATAATTATAAAATAATAGTTGTTGTTGTTATAAAGTGAGATTATATAAGACAACTTTATATATACAATGATATATGCTAAAGTTATAACTAAAATTAATAAATTTCAACGACCTAGCAAAGCAAATATGTAGTGTTGGAAAAATACACGTAGTATATATATAAGTACATGTTTATAAGGATAACGTGGAGGTAGAAATGAGAGAAGTAAGCAACGTACGAAAAAGAAGAATACTTAGAAAGACAATTAAATGAAGAAGAAATAATAATAATGGTAGGAAGAATAAGAATGAAGAAGGAGAAGGTAAGAGATAATAGGGGAAATGAAGTAAAGATAGAGATTGGTTGATGAAGGAACACGTTGATGCATGAATAACCATGTCTAGCTAGTTGCATGTTTTTGTCAAGTCAAAATCATAATATTTGCCCTTTTCGTATCTTTTCCCTTTTATATTTCGAGTCTCATCTACTAGGCCTCTTTTGAGTACTATCTACAAACAACCATCATGTTAAGATATTTTAAGTAGGCCTTGCAAAACCAACTCGATTATAATGATTTGATTCAATGAAAATATTAATATCCTTATATTATACCAAAACAAAAAAAAATTATTAATATGTAAATTTGATTTGAATTGTGGTAGTTAGAGGTAAGTTTAATAATGGCTCAGTTACCTTAAATTTGACTTGAATTAAGAAAACAAAAATTGAGATTACTCTGTTATGTCATACACTTAGGTGTCGGGTACTTGCTACGCTCACTATAGAATAAAAAACAAAAATTAAAAGGCAACAACCTCCACTATTAAACAATTATCACTTTCCGTAAATCCTTTTTTCTCTTATTTCAAACCTAAATCTTCCATATTTACCAAACAAATGATACATAAAATCAATTTTCATCCAATCTATCTATTAGTTTTACAACCGTGATTTTCGTGTTTGATCGATTATCTTCGAACTTAATTAATCGGTAAGCGTTATTACATTAACCCGCCAAACTACCTTTTTCCTTAGAAAACGCTTTTATGAAAATATAGTTCTTAATTCTAAAACTTACTAGTCTCGTAAAATTTATACAAATGCATCTTTACAAAGAGGTCTGGAATAGTTTACCATTTAATTAATTAGACAAAAATTTCAAACAATGAAATAAAGTTAGAAAAAAAAAAGGGAGCTACTTTTTGTCGCCCGTGTTTTATTTAGTGTCGCCCGAATTTAGCATTGACTTTCCAATTCTACCCGCTTATTTATGACTTTCTAATTATATCTCCTCCTTACTTCCAAACTTATTTTCATAACTTAAAATATCGAATCATGAACGACGGCAATTCACAAGCTATAAACGAGGTAAATTAATCGATTTGATTGTACACTTTCTTCAATTTACGTTTTTATTTAGCAATTTATGGTTTATGCGGATGGACTATAGAGGACGTAAATTCTGGATTTTAGTTAAACTTTTGGACTGAACTTTGGATAGAACTTTAGCCGGGGTTGCCGCCTCCGGTCACTGGGTAGTAGGGGACCTGATGGTGACAGAAAACCAATGACGGAAGGGCTCCGCTCGCATTCCTGTACAATTCACGACATGGCCGTTGGTTGTTCGTGTTGTTTAGATGTCCAGGCCACGGTGGTGTCGTGTAACTGACACGATCATACCACGGTTTTGTCGCCTGCGATACATGAACTGTCCACGGTGGTAGCCCTTGCGTTACATGAACTGTCCACGGTGGTGTCGTCTAACTTAGATGAGTCGTCCACGGTGATGTCGTTTACATCACATGATAAGGCCGTGGCGATATCGTGTAATTGACATGAAACCCTACAATCGTTATTTTTATTATAATTAATTATTTCGTTATTTTTATTAAAATTAATTATTTCATTATTTTGATTATAATTAATTATTTCGTTATTTTTGTTATAATTAATAATTTCGTTATATATTGTTTTTAAACTTTTATTTTTTATAGGATCCATTAGAGGACGGAGACGGTGTTGATTATTCGGACAAGTTTACATGCCGACGTACATTTATATCGTTTGAGGAGGCTTTTAATTACTGTCTTAAGGTGGCGCAACAAAATCGTTTTAACATTGTTAAGTCAAGCTATCATCCGGGTGGTGACAATGCCTTCTCTTATATTTATATTCGGTGTGACAGAGGCGATACTCGTAATAAAAAGGCAAATGCAAACAGGGCTTCGAAAAAAAATACCACCACAAAACGGTGTCAATGTCCTTTTCTCATTAAGGCAACAGAGGGGGGTGAGGGTAATTGGGAAATACTTCCAATTCGTGGATATCATAACCACGGGCTTGAGGTGTATCTTGATGGTCATAGACGTATGACAGCTTTTTCAGATGAACAGAAGAAGTTTCTTAAAGAGCAGCGAAATTCACAAGTAAAACCCGCAAAGCTTAGACTTGGATTTGGGATCAAGTATCCTAATCAACCTCTACCGGTCATGAGACAAATTTATAACCACAATGCTAGACTGAGCAAGGAGGAAAGAGGAGGGAGAAATCGTGCACAACATATGTTGCGTTTAGCCTCAGATCACATGTACATACGACATATTATAAGTAACGGTGAAACTGGTAATCATCTTACCCACATTTTTATGGCTCATCCTCATGCTTTAAAAATGTTATATGCTTGGCCATATGTTGTTCTTATTGATTCAACTTACAAGACTAATCAATATGGGTTAGCATTAGTTGAAGTAATTAGTGTCACACCCGTGGGTAAAAATTTCCTCATTGCATATGCCTTAGTACCAAAAGAAAAGACTGAGAATTATACGTGGGTTTTAGAGAGGTTGAAGTCAATGTTCAATTATAATGTCGTTCCTAATGCTATTGTGACTGATCATGAGCGAGGTTTGATTGCTGCTATCCCGAAGGTTTTTCCAGACTCTCATCATTTGTTGTGTATCTTCCACATTTATAATGCTGTGGAGACAAAGGCTACTAATCTTTATAATAGAGATTTTGGGGAAATGATAACTTATGGAAGGTGGCGTAAGGTTATTGAAGCAAGTGATGAGTATGGTTGCTTTAGAGAATGGGAAGAACTGAAAACCAAGTTTTCGAATAGGCCTTTCTTCATTAAGTATTTGGAGGATACATGGATGATTCATATCACAAAATTTGCTAGGTGTTATAGTAACAAGGTCTATCATTTTGGCAATACGGCTACGTCAAGGGTTGAGTATGCTCACGCTACGCTAAAGGATTGGCTTGGAAGTTCAACTCTTGCATTAGATAGTATGTGGAAACGGGCTCATGCGATGATTGAGGGACAACATTGTGAGATTAGGAAGTCCCTGGAGGCATCCCTTAGTAGACATGTTGTTTCACATGTTAACTATGGCACTTTGTTTTCATTGTTGAGGGGGAGAGTATCGATTAATGCTATAAAATCTATGCAGAATGAGTTTTATCGGGGTGAAAAATTAGGTATAGGATTGTATGAGAGGTGTGGGTGTGTTATTAGGGGCACACATGGGTTATTATGTGCTTGTCAACTTTATACTTTATTTGTCCAGAAGAGAAAGGTTCATGTAGATGATCTCCACGTGTTTTGGAGTACACTAGTTTACACTGATTCGAACAATAGGTGAAGTACTGATAATGATGTGCTCGAAGACCTGTTTGAACAAATTCGCCGTGCTCACCCGTCTATGAGAAGAGGTATAATAGATAGTGCTTTTAGACAATTACATCCTAAAGATGAGGTTGTTTTAGAGCCTGAGGTGGTGGAGACTAGTCGGGGTCGACCGCGAAATTCTACTACATGCAATTTATCGGGGGTAGAGCACGCACGGCGAAAGCATCCTCGTTCGTCATCAACTTTTCAGTCATCGTCCAACACTACAAGTAACTTTCAAGCTGGTATGTAATTTTGTTTCCAATTGAATTTAAGTAAAGTTAATCTTTATTACATAATTAAATACTAATTTGCTTTGAATTTTGCATATAGTCGGTGGGGCCCCACTAGAGCTAGGTTTTAATGTGGTGAACCTAAATGAGTTCTGGTACGCCAGATATATTCCTGTTCCAGTGGAAGAACATTTTGGCGGCTTCTACGACCCCGCAGGTGACGGTCATTGTGGATTTCGGGTCATCTCACATGCTTTGCGTGGTGATGAAAATCATTGGAAGCAAATGAGGTATGCCTTGTCTAACGAGATCAAAGATCCCATGTACTTGAATATTTATGCAGATCAGTACGAGTTCGACAAAAGACGCATTAATTGGGTGTCCGATATCGGTTGTGGTGAGGACCACTGGATGATTGGCTATGATTTGTTTGGATTTGCTACAATGTATAATTGGACGATATGTCTCCTTAGTTCTCAGGTTCATATTAGAGTGCGTAATTGGTATGGATCTTCTACATTCCTACCTATACGAGTAGCTCCTGGTGTTGCACAACCTTATGGTATTTTGTGGGTGTTGCATACTGGTCGACATTTTATGCGCATACGGGTTAATGGTGATGCTCCTATGCCTCAAATTAATCCATTGTGGCGGGGTTGTAGCGATGCAAGTGTTCGTGACTGGGATCAGATGTATGAGAGACAAACTAGGTCATATGAGCAATATTTTCAGGGCGAGCATTGATTTTAGTTTGTATTTGTCAAACATACTTTGAGTGCAAATGTTTATTATGATTTTCATCTATATTACATCGCGCGTGTTAAATAGTAATCAACACCGTAATAAAACAAAAACAATAACGCAAAATCCATCCAAATAACGTGCAATTAAAACAATTGTGTAAAGTATTACAAAAGTATAAAAAACAATAACAACGTGAAATCATTCAAAAAAACAACCAAAAATAAATAAAATAGTCGACAATCTACTATTAACCACCGTCTTCTTTCACGTCCGTATCACCATTATTTCTAATGCCAATGTCAGTCCTACCATGGTAGTCACGTAACTGTGGACCAAGCTCAGTGTAAAGTTTATCCATATATGTGTGTCTTTCTTCATCTCTAAGACTGTCATATTTAGAAAATCTGTGAAGGACCGTGACACCAACCTGAGATTACATAAAACGTAAAAAAAAAAGTAAGCACATAAATTGTATTAGGAAATATAATAGGAGTACAAAAAAACATACCGTGCCGACAATATGAGCCTTATCCGTGGCTAAGGGATAGCTCGGTTCAGACTCAACAATGATGTAAGGGTGAGAATGTGCTATATACCATGTCTTATAGTCATCCGTAGAAGAATGAGGAGGGAAGGCTATAGTAGCAACACGGGTCTATTACGACGCGGTGGTCCCTCCACTCAGTCCAATGTTGGTCACCCAAAGACCCTAAGAACTCAACCTCGTAGGAACATGATTTCCTAGGACGATATGCTCTATCTGGTCGGACCATAGCAACAGGTACACGTTGACGATATCTAAACTGGCAAAGACATCAATCATGCTGGTACGGCTCCACAATATCCACAAATCGAAGAAGACCAGTAAAAAGACTACGAGGGTGCTCAGTCTGTGGGGGGTCCTCATAAGGGACCCAAGTCACCGTCTCTGGTAGCATGTGATCTATTTGCCTTCGGTATGCCTTTAAAGAACTCACATCACCAATAAATCTTGTCCCTATACTGTCCCAACATCTAGCTCGCACTTCACCACGCCTAGCA
>JAIUZE010070118.1:0-18627 GCA_022085475.1 Heliosperma pusillum
AAAAAGTACCCAATTTGCTTAAGCAATAGCTTATGGATACTTTTCAGTAGAACTTAAGTTTTAATATAGGAATTTTTGTTCCGAGTCGTATTTTGAAATTCCGCGTTCGTATTTGGAATTTTTGAGAGATTTCATGAAAAGACCGTTTTTGGTCATCTTTGACTTTTCTTGCCTTTTAAACCGTCTTTGACTTTTTCTTGACTTTTTAAAGTCGTCATTGACTTTTTATTTATTTTTAAGTCGTCATAAACTTTTCTTGACTTTTAAGTCATTTTTGACTTTTCCCGACTTTTTAGTCGATTTTGACTTTCGTTGACTTTTCCCGACTCGCTTTACAAGTTTGAAGACCGAAATTTTATTTAAAAAAAATTATATTTTTGATTTATTTTGATTTATATTTATTATGATTTATCATAATTTAATATAATTATTTTGAATTTATTTGGAATTTAAAGAATAACTTTTACGGTTTTTAACCGAACGTCATTTAACTATTCCCGACCCATCGTAAAGCGCGCAACAAAATCGAAACTCGACTTTGGCATGAGTCACGCGGCCATGTCATCGTTTTCCACTCACGATTGGATATTTTAATTGATTCGATTAAAATAATACAAATATCTTAGATATTTGTTACTTTATCGATCCGTCAACGGAGATTACGCAAATCGAGCAAAAACAGATCCGGCAAGCACAAGACCACACGGCTCATTTTTCTCTCTAATAGCCCTTGATATTTTCATTACTTTTGATTAATATATCATAATATCTAGATATTTAATTACTTTATCGATCAGTTAACGAGAATTACGCAAAACGCTCGAAATCAGATCCGTCTTCTTACCTATCCCACACGGCACTTCCTCCTCTCTTAGGCCTTGATATTTTCATTATTTTTCACTACAATATCATAATATCTTTGATATTTAGTTTAATTAACTTTATCGTTAATTATCTTTAATCGTTTACCGTAAAATAATTATTAAACGCGAGTCAATTACGTAACAACAATTTCAAAACTCGACATCTATTTTGGCCTATATGTACACGGCTCAACCCACTCCACTTTACTCCCAAACAACTTTTCCTTTTACAATAAATCAAATAAAGATCAAAACCTCACTTTCTTTAATCGTTCTTCGTGTTCTTCGTCGTTCATCTTTTGTTCTTCATCGTTCTTGAGCAAAACCTCCATAAATCCGTCATTTCTTAATTAAATCCATCCTAATTTATATTTCTAGGATCTCCTCCTCGCTCCCCATCTTCACGTATGTTTTATTTTCACCGTCAAGATCATTTTCAACATTTTAATTATGGAAATTTATATTTAAGTTCTAATAATGTTTTCTTGTTATTTCTTATAGGGGAAGATTTTGAAGACGAGTTTGGAGACTCGTATATTTTGGGTGAAGATTAGTAGAAGGGTTTCTTATTATATACTTCTTATTATTTTGGTGCTAAGTGGTTTTGCTAGCTAAGGTAACAATTCCGATTTACTCGACGAATTAATGTCACATAGCTTTTAGTTTTTGTTCATATCATGGTTATTTATGATTTTAGTTAGTAACATAGTCTTTAGTTTTGTTCCTTTTGATTTTGGTTCATCTTTATTTTTGGTTCATGTTGTTATGATTTATGGATTTTTAGTTAATAATATGTTAAGTAGTGGTTATTATGTTGTTTTATGATTCTTGATGATTTTTATGTTTTATGGAATTTTTATGTTGTTTTATGATTCTTGATGATTTTTAAGTTGTAGGGAATTTTTATGATGATTTATTGTTGGTGATGATTTTTAAGTTGTAGGAAATTTTTATGATGATTTATTGTTCTTGATAATTTTTAAGTTGTAGGAAATTTTTATGAGGATTTATTGTTCTTGATAATTTTTAAGTTGTAGGAAATTTTTATGATGATTTATTGTTCTTGATAATTTTTAAGTTGTAGAAAATTTTTATGATGATTTATTATTCTTGAAGAATTTTAATGATTTTTACTAGGTTATGATTTTTATGTTGTTTATGAAATTTTAACAAGTTTAGTGTTCTTGAAGAATTTTCATGATTTTTACTAAGTTATGATTTTTATGTTGTTTTAGTGTTCTTGACAAATTTTGATGATTTTTAATAATAATGATTTTTGTAAGGATGAATGTTAAAATGGTTGTTTGATGATTAAAAACATGTTTGAATTTATTTGATGTTGTTGTTGGTGGGGCCGAATTGTGTGGCTAGAACCGGACCAAACCAGACCGGTCCAGGCCGGTTCAGACCCGGTCTGGGTTGGTCAAGGTGGGTCCGTGTTTTGGTCTTTGGGTTGTGTCGATGTTTGATTGATTGGTTGTTGTTTTGACGGGTTTTAAATATGTTAAAGCATGCGGGAAATATTAGGAAACGGTTTTTAGTAAAATCGAATCAAAGGCCAAAACAGCCCAATTCTGTCCGTGAGGCCCCAAACAGGCCCATGTGGGTCCGGCCCAATTCAGCCCGTGGGTCCCACCTTGGGACTCGTGTCGGTTTTTGAGTTATCGTCATTTTTATCGTGTTTTGTAATATTTAGCACGTGAGAAATGTTAATAAGTAAAATTATTTAATTAAAAAGGTTTTTCATAAAATTATTATTTCTCACATGTTAGAAATTATAAGACGAGATCGTAATTTAATTTGATAGCCTTTAAGTCAAGCGGGGTTACGTAATATTTATTTATTCACATGTTAGAAGTTTTAATAAATAACATGTAATGAATATGTTGATTTTTATGTCTATGTCTATGTGATAAAGACTCTGTTTCTAGCCGGTTTGATCCAACGGGTTTGGGCAAACTAAGATCTAGTCAGCCCCGATTTGACTGATGACCCGTCGCGGGACTCGAGTCGGGGATTTGTCTTCAAGAAAGGTTGTATTTAATTACTGAATTAGCCTTAGTAGATATGAGGCGATATGATATTTGATTTTTATTTATATGCAATTAGTCACATGATAGGATGTGTTCCCGTGACTGTTTGTTTATATGGTTGGTGTCGTGTTGACTAAGTACCCATAGAGAATTATGGATATATGGCGTCTTGACCATTCTAATTCTAAATGGGTAGCTTGGACCATGACATTGATAGGCTCGTACTATCTTTAACGAGCATATGGAGTTCACAGCTTGATAGCTTTTGTGTCCCGGCTTGGTGGGTTTATATCCAAGTCAGGGCATGGCTGCCTTATCCATTTTGGGACTGGAGCCAGCTTAAGTACTAGCCATCTCTGCTTAGGGGGTCGCCTAGTAGAGTTTCTCATAGACGGTTATGTCATGGGACGGGGAACGGAATAGTTGTTGTCGCTAGGTCTGATCAGTCTAGGACTAGGATGTTTTCCTACCTTGTGGTATAGCCTCGAGTTACAGAAGTCGACTATTGACTGCCCTAAGAACTTATGCCTGTTTGTAGAAGTATTGGTCTTTCATGTTTGTATGATTCTATTAGTTCTAGAAGGTGAGATGCAAGCCGGCTAGGATTGATAGAGTTTGGATTACCGATTGTTAACTGATTCACATGATTACGTGTTGATTAGGGTTTGAGTGTATCAGGGCCATGTTACATGGTAACCGCTGAGCCAGCATACCAGCTTCCCTACCATCTATTATATTTTTAGACGCGATTCAACATGATAGCCTTTCATATGCTAGTATATCTTTATTTAACTGTTCAAACATTAAAAGCATATTATATAATATGTTGAAGGTTTTGTATTTGCTATATATATTGCTTTTATGTTTTTTTCATGTTTCATTAAACTCGACATTTCGTGGCTGGGAGAACTCGGAGTTACTCCCCACTGACTGTGGCTTCCGTGTTTATATTTAATGCGGTCGAACAGGTGGTGTTGCATATTTGGGGTACATGGACGAGCTAGCGAGCGAAGTATTTACCTTGGACCTATATTCGGTTCATAGTTTGTATATTATTGTACACACTTTTATTTTCGTATTTATACGGGAGATATGTCTCCCGTCTTGTAGATTTCTTTTGTATAATAGTATTTCCGTTTTGTAATGACCTTTTTATGTTATGACACCTTCGTTATGTATCATTATATTTCGATTATGTATTTAAATAATTTTTTTTCTTTCCGCAAATTTGAGGGTGTCACAAATATAAATTTCCATAAATCATCAAAATGACCTAAAATCATATTAGGACCAGAATATATTGACATGCAAATGACTTTGTGGTTTTATCTTATAAAACACAAATTACTAGTTTTCTTTAAGTTACATTATCTT
Organism: Heliosperma pusillum; assembly: GCA_022085475.1. NCBI lineage: Eukaryota > Viridiplantae > Streptophyta > Magnoliopsida > Caryophyllales > Caryophyllaceae > Heliosperma > Heliosperma pusillum. The sequence continues at coordinate 4,271 of JAIUZE010070118.1, forward strand.
ATAAAATGTAATATAGTATAAAGAGATGAGAGAGAAAGCAGGAGAGAGAAAGCTCTTTCTTTAGATTCCTAGGGTTTTGTGCAAAGGCAAAAATCTGATCTAACTTTCATACTCTTTTAATCACTAAAATCAATTAGTAAATATAATAGACAAATTTATTACTCACATATAATATAATTTTGTAGTAATTTCTAGTACAAAAATGGATATTAGTAAAATCTTAGAGGAGGCACGTATGCAGGTTTCGGCATCCATTAAGGAAATCACCAATGATATTGAATCTGATGAGAACCGGGATGTTGGCTGGCAAGTTGTGGGTTCAAAGAAGAAAAAGACGGGAAATGGTCTTTCTCAGGATGGAAATTGGCGCCAATTGTAGAACACTTGGATGAATCCCTTCACAGTAAAGGTAATCTACTCAAGCTCTCGATAGATGATGTTAAAGATGAAATTAACTATTGGAATACTTCTGTTTTTGGCGATGTTATGGGGGCAAATCCGCCTAGAATGGTTATGGAAGGATATTTAAGGAGAAGAGTTGAAAACATATAATATATCAAAGATAGCTTTTGCAGCAGGAGCTGGGGCACAGGGCAGGGCAGAATTCAACACTAGGGACAAGGGGCAGGCCAAGGGGGATCAAGGGGTAAGCATTGGTAACCAAGGGGAGGTCTACATGGGTGTCCAAGGGTCAATCTGGGGGCAAGGGATGGGTAACAAAAGGGGAAGCTGCAAGCTGAGCAATGTTGGCCAGGACACGAGCCAGGACACGAGTCAAGACACGAGCCAAGCAAGCCAAAAACAAGCCCACCAACACCCAACCACAGAATCACAAAAACAGCCTACAACAGTCACTTGGGGAAGGCATAACTACCACCACACTTTGAACCACCAGCTCCCACCAAGCCCAGCTAAAACCTTACCCACCTAGGTCCAAAAAAGTCCTAGGGAACCAGTTCCAAAACACAACACAACTACCCTAAAAATCCAAATCAAAACCGCCTACCTAAAGCATAAAGCATAAAGCAGTCTTTCCATTTCTAGCTAAAAACTGAAAGACTATCTCCAAAAGTCTTTCCTTGTCTTCCCTACTATTAGAACTACTGCCGAAGAAGGTCAAGGAGCATTGATGAGCCTCGTCCACAAGCTTCAAGCCAACACCAAGCAACAAACACAACCTGGAGCATGTCACTATCAAATGTCTGCATTTTGTCTGTCTTCTTTTGTATTGTCAGCCTGTATTTGTAGCCAGTATTTTGTTATCTTTCAGCAACTAATCGTGGCCCTTAGATGATCCTCTAGGGTTGTATTAGATCAAGCATTGAGGCCTATATAAGGACCCATGCTCTTTTGTATAAGGCAGTTGTTATTGAATGAAAAAACTTGAGCATTGTTCTCATTTCTAAAATCTTTCCAACTTATGCATTGTCTTGGTTGAAAGTCAGGCCAGATAACTTCCTGTGCTAGGCTGTGGTTGTTGATCTAAGTCTGTGGCAAGTTAAGATATCCCTGTGCATAGACTGTGGGGTGTTTTGCTTGTTGTTTAGTTCAAGTATGCTTACCTGTGCTTGGCTGTGGTAAGGAGCCTTAACTAGTCTAGTTTGTTGTTTGATTCCCTGTGTTGAGCTGTGGGAGTTGAGTAACATCCATATCCAGTGCTAGATAGGAGTCTAGGGTCCAATTCCTAACACACCCCTATAATATCACTGCAATTCTGGTATCAGAGCTTTGGTTGTGAGGCCATTGTTATCCTAACTACAACAAAAACACAAAAAAACAACCCAATGAGTGAAGAGAGGCTTGCAGGTATTGAAGGCAAGGTAGATCAGCTAGCAGGCACTGTCAATGTAGTGCTGGCTGCCTTGAACACTGTCATGGAGAACATTGCTCCTCCACTGAGGGGAAGACCACCCCCTAGAGGCAGAGGCAGAGGTCGTGGCCACATGGGCATGGGAAGAGGACAGCCCCTGCAGGAGGAAGAAGGGTCAGACTCAAGAGAAAGCAACAGAACCTATGAGGAGATTCCAGAGCACACTGACAAACATCTCAAGGTAGAAATTCCTGAATTCTCTGGTAGTTTAAACCCTGATGATCTATTAGAATGGATTAGGGATGTTGAGAAGGTATTTGAATACAAGAGTTACTCTGATATTAGGTCTTTTAAAGTTGCTGTGCTAAGATTAAAAGGATATGCATCCCTATGGTTTGATAACTTAAAGCACCAAAGGAATAAGGAGGGTAAGGAACCTCTTAGATCTTGGTCAAAACTGAAAAAGAAGATGCTAAACAAATTTGTCACTAAAGACTACACCCAAGATCTGTTCATTAAACTATCCAAACTGAAACAAGAAGAGAGGTCTGTAGAGGCATACCTAAGAGACTTTGAGCAATTGACTCTCCAATGTGAGGTCAATGAGAAACCTGAGCAAAGGATTGCCAGATTCTTAGAGGGTCTAGATAGGAGCATTGCTGCTAGAGTAAGGATGCAACCTTTGTGTACCTATGATGATGTTGTCAACCTGGCTTTGAGGGTTGAAAAAATGGGGAAAACCAAACCAGCTCTACCTAAGCCTGTTACTAGACCTGCATACAAACCTTACAGTGGTATTAGGATGGGAGAGACCCCTAAGACAACCAGCCAATCAACCACAGACAAAGGAAAAGGAGTTGTGAGCTCTAAACCCAACCCCACCCCCACTGAGAACAAAATCAGATGTTTCCAATGCCAAGGTTATGGTCACTTTAGGAAGGACTGTCCTTCTAAGAGAACCATGACACTTATGGAGGTAGAAGAGTGGGAGAAGAAGGGATTAGTTGAGTATGAGGTTGATGACAGCATGGTGTTAGAGGTAGTGACAGCTGAGGAGGAACCAATGCAGGACTTGGTCATGGCTCATCCTGACACATGCCATAACTTGGTCCTATGGAGGGTCATGCACTCTCAACATACTCCATTGGAGGATGACCAGAGGTCCTTGATATTCAGAAGCAGATGCACCATTCAAGAGAGGGTCTGCAACTTGATCATTGATGGGGGGAGTTGTACCAATGTGGCTTCCATCACCCTAGTGAACAAGCTAAGTCTGATTACTCAAGAGCAGCCACACCCCTACAAACTGAGATGGCTTAACAAGGGGGCTGAGGTGAGGGTTGATAGGCAATGCCTGGTCCCATTCTCTATTGGGAAGGTATACCAAGATGAAGTGTTGTGTGATGTAGTACCAATGGATGCCTGTCACCTACTGCTAGGGAGGCCCTGGGAGTTTGATAGGAACACCACTCATCAGGGGAGGGATAACACCTACAGTTTCAGGCATGGGGGAAAGAAGGTAACTTTGACACCTCTACCACCCAACCAGAGGAATTATGGGACTCCCAATGTGCCAGAGGAGGTCAATGGGGTGTTGTTTTTATCAGAGGCAGCTATGATCAAGGAGATGAAGCAAGAACAACCTGTGATCATCTTGCTATCTAAAGAAGTTACAGAAGGGGAAGGTTCCAAGTTGCCAGCAGAAGTTGAGCCTTTGATTTTGAGATACAAGGAGGTCTTTCCAAGAGAATTATCAGATGGACTACCACCCCTAAGAGGGATTGAGCACCACATTGATTTGGTCCCAGGTTCTGTGCTGCCAAATAGGCCAGCCTACAGGAGTGACCCAACTGCCACCAAGGAGTTGCAGAAGCAGATTGAGGAGCTCATGAGCAAAGGGTTTGTGAGGGAGTCCCTAAGCCCTTGTGCTGTACCTGCTCTACTAGTGCCTAAGAAGGATGGCACCTGGAGGATGTGCACTGACATCAGAGCAATCAACAACATTACAGTCAAGTATAGGTTCCCCATTCCAAGGCTAGATGACATGCTTGATGAGCTAAGTGGAGCTCAGGTCTTTTCCAAGATTGATCTAAGGCAGGGTTACCATCAGGTGAGGCTCAGAGAGGGGGATGAATGGAAGACTGCATTCAAAACAAAACATGGTCTGTATGAATGGCTTGTCATGCCATTTGGACTATCCAATGCACCAAGCACCTTCATGAGACTTATGACAGAAGTGTTGAGGCCTTGTTTGGGCAGGTTTGCTGTGGTTTACTTTGATGACATCCTAGTGTATAGTAGCAGCAGAGGGGAACATCTCAGGCACCTTGAAACAATCTTTGGGATCTTAAAGGAGCAGAAGCTGTATGGGAAGCTAGAGAAGTGTACCTTCATGGTTGAGGAGGTTGCATTTCTAGGATACATTGTGTCAGGAAGAGGTATCTCAGTTGATCAGGAGAAGGTTGCAGCCATACAAACATGGCCCACACCTAAAACCATCACTGAGGTAAGGGGGTTCCATGGGTTGGCTTCATTCTATAGGAGGTTCATCAAGAACTTCAGTTCAGTTGTAGCACCCATCACTGAGTGCTTGAAGAAAGGGGAGTTCCAGTGGACTGAGGAGGCCCAACAATCCTTTGAGAGGATCAAGAGGTTGATGTGTGAGACTCCAATCCTTAAACTACCTGACTTTGATCAGCTGTTTGAGGTGGAATGTGATGCTAGTGGGGTTGGCATTGGGGCAGTGTTGATACAAGGGCAAAAGCCAGTTGCTTATTTCAGTGAGAAACTGAATGGTGCCAAGCTCAAGTACTCCACTTATGATAAGGAATTCTATGCCATCATCAGAGCAGTCATGCATTGGGGGCACTACTTGAAACCAAAGCCTTTTGTTCTGCACTCAGATCATGAGGCATTGAAATATATTAGTGGCCAACACAAGCTGAATCACAGGCATGCCAAGTGGGTGGAGTTTCTACAATCCTTTACATTCTCTAGTAAGTATAAGGAGGGGAAACAGAATGTTGTGGCAGATGTACTGTCAAGGAGGCATTCTTTGCTAGCAGTCATGGAGCAAAGGGTGTTGGGGTTTGAATTTCTGAAAGAATTGTACAAGGAGGACCCTGACTTTGCTGAGGAATGGATCACACAAACTGGAAGAGGAAGGACTCAAGGGGGTAAGTACATGCTGCAGAAGGGGTTCTTGTTCCAAGGAAATAAGCTATGCATCCCAAGGGGTTCTTACAGGGATCTACTCATCAGGGAAGTGCATTCAGGAGGACTAGGGGGACACTTTGGGGTTCAAAAGACACTTGATATACTGTAGGATCAATTCTACTGGCCCAGGATGATAGGGGATGTTCAGGTTGTCCTCAGGAGGTGTTCCACATGTCAACAAGCCAAGAGTTCTTTCCAGACTGGACCTTACACTCCACTACCAGTGCCAAACAAACCTAGGGAGGATGTGAGCATGGACTTTATTGTTGCACTACCCAGAACACAAAGAGGTAAGGATTCTGTAATGGTTGTTGTTGACAGGTTTAGCAAGATGGCTCACTTTGTGGCTTGCAAGAAGACTGAGGATGCTGCAAGTGTTGCTGAGCTATACTTGAAGGAGATTGTGAGGCTACATGGGGTTCCTAAGTCAATAGTCTCAGACAGGGATGTCAAATTCATGAGTTACTTCTGGAAAACACTATGGAGGCTCTTGAAGACCAGGCTTTTGTTCAGCACTTCTCACCACCCTCAGACTGATGGCCAAACTGAGGTCACAAACAAGACTCTAGGGAGGATCTTGAGGTGTCTGGTCAGCAAGTCCTTGAAGGATTGGGACTTGAAGCTAGCTCATGCTGAGTTTGCTTTCAACAGAGCACCCTCATCTGCAACAGGTCACAACCCATTTGAGGTTGTCTATGGGATTAATCCACTTATGCCACTGGAATTAGCTAACATACCAAGGGAGGAGGTGAACTTTGATGCAAAGAGGAGGGTTGAGCAGATGGTGAAGCTTCATGAGGCAGTCAGAAAGCAAATAGAAAGGGCAAATGAGAGGTACAAGAAACAGTCCAAGGTTCCTAGGTCCAAGAAGGAGTTTGTGCCAGGAGATTTAGTGTGGCTCCACTTGAGGAAGGAGAGGTTCCCAGCTAGGAGGAAGAACAAACTCATGCCTAGAGCTGATGGTCCATTTGAAATCATAGAAAGTGTTGGTCCTAATGCATATAAGGTTGATCTACCAGGAGACTATGGGGTTCATGGCACTTTCAATGTAGGCGATCTCAGTCCATACTATGGGGATTCTGGGGATGAGGAGGCTACAGGCTTGAGGACAAGCCCAGTTCAACCAGGGGAGGATGCAGCAGGAGCTGGGGCACAGGGCAGGGCAGAATTCAACACTAGGGACAAGGGGCAGGCCAAGGGGGATCAAGGGGTAAGCATTGGTAACCAAGGGGAGGTCTACATGGGTATCCAAAGGTCAATCTGGGGGCAAGAGATGGGTAACAAAAGGGGAAGCTGCAAGCTGAACAATGTTGGCCAGGACACGAGCCAAGACATGAGCCAAGACACGAGCCAAGCTAACCAAAGACAAGCCCACCCACACCCAACCTCAAAATCACAAAAACAGCCTACAGCAGCCACTTGGGGAAGGCATAACTACCACCACACTTTGAACCACCAGCTACCACCAAGCCCAGCTAAAACCTTACCCACCTAGGTCCAAAAAAGTCCTAGGGAACCAGTTCCAAAACACAACACAACTACCCTAAAAATCCAAATCAAAACAGCCTACCTAAAGCATAAAGCATAAAGCATAAAGCAGTCTTTCCATTTCTAGCTAAAAACTGAAAGACTATCTCCAAAAGTCTTTCCTTGTCTTCCCTACTATTAGAACTACTGCAGAAGAAGGTCAAGGAGCATTGATGAGCCTCGTCCACAAGCTTCAAGCCAACACCAAGCAACAAACACAACCTGGAGCATGTCACTATCAAATGTCTGTATTTTGTCTGTTTTCTTTTGTATTGACAGTCTGTATTTGTAGCCTGTATTTTGTTATCTTTCAGCAACTAATCGTGGCCCTTAGATGATCCTCTAGGGTTGTATTAGATCAAGCATCGAGGCCTATATAAGGACCCATGCTCTTTTGTACAAGGCAGTTGATTATTGAATGAAAAACTTGAGCATTGTTCTCATTTCCAAAATCTTTCCAACTTGTGCTTTGTCTTAGTTGAAAGTCAGGCATGATAACATCCTGTGCTAGGCTGTGGTTGTTGATCTAAGTCTGTGGCAAGTTAGATATCCCTGTGCTTAGACTGTGGGGTGTTTGCTTGTTGTTTAGTTCAAGTCTGCTTACCTGTGCTTGGCTGTGGTAAGGAGTCTTAGCTAGTCTAGTTTGTTGTTTGATTCCCTGTGTTGAGCTGTGGGAGTTGAGTGACATCCATATCCAGTGCTAGATAGGAGTCAAGGGTCCAATTCCTAACACACCCCTATAATATCACTGCAGCACAGTTAATATCTCTTGCATGGTCACTTGCTGTTAATCGATGCTGAACGAATAGACTTGACTTGACATGTTGGCAACCTACTTACATATTCTGAGGATTAGAGCTCTTAAACTGGTGACATCTATGACCAGTTCATATAGGATTGTGAGTAGTTACTCCCTCGTGTCATCGCATTGCATATATATGAAATTTGATTCTTATTGCCTGCACGTACGGGTTCGCGGTCGGTATCACATGTTTGGAGAATGCTTGCAATTTCCCTTTTTCTCATTACCCATTTAACTCCACATTCAGCCAAAACTGCCAGTTGACCCACAATCTACATCCCAAATTTAGCCTACCTTGCGTCGAGCTAGTCTAGTGTTGGTTGTTGAGGTATTTACTTCATTTTATAAGTTTGGTTTGCATCCCTGCCACAGAGTTGGTATCTGAAGAATTTGGGAATCGAAGTTGAAACTGTTCCCGTGGAAATGTTAGCTGAATATTTTAAAAAAAAGAAAAAAAAAGAAGAAAAAAATAATAGAGAAAAAGAAAAAGAAAATGGTCTCTGTTCCCATGCTTTATTCATATCATATGGGGATTTATTAAGAGTTGAATAAGCTAACCAGTTTCGTTACCACTCCATCCTTTTGGTTCTAGTGAGTTGTCGGCCGAATCATGGCCGTGTACTTCATTATGAGATAAGAAGACGGATTTTGTCATTTGATTAAGATCAGGTAGCTAGCTTAACGCTTTACCTCCTCTATTCCATTATCGTTTTGCCCCTTCTTACCCATAACCTCACTTATCCAAATATTGCGAGTATTCGGCGTGTGATAGTCCTTGAATGGTGATTGTGCGTGTGTACGGTAACTGAATCTCTTATCATGTTAGTTAGCATTGCATGAACGCGACGGTCGTAGTTAGGTGAGCGACTATTTTCTCCTTCTCTCTCTTGCACATAATGGAAGTCCATAGACCTTAATTAGACTCTTCTAATTAGTTGCTAAATTACTTGTTAATTTAGTATTTAATGATCTATGTAACATGCATGCAAATATAAAGACATTTATATAAAAGAAGAAATTTCCTCACATTGATATGGAAATAATATGGGCACAACAAGAACACCTTCTTGTTGTTCTTGAGCTAATAATATGGATGAACAAGAAATCTCCAAACTAGAAGACCTCCTTCAAGTTGCACCAAGATGAACCCAAATAATCTACCCTTATTATTAACTAGATAATAAGATAGATATTATACTACTAATATTATGGCTATATTACTACACTAGTAATACTTAGTAAATATTAGTATTTGAGAGTTTTTAGAGAGAAGATGAGTTTTGAGAGAAGTAAGGAAAACAAGCATGAATGAACAAATGAAATGAACAACCATATTGCCCTTATAAAGGCAATATGGCCGGTCCATATGAGCATCACAAGGCTCTCATTTTGCTTATTTTAATCACATGCATTAGGGTGGAGTGTTGTAGTATAAGTGATGATTATATTCTACTTGTTATGTCACTTTCAATTGGTAACTAAAGAGTGTAAACAAGAGCAACAATCATCACCATGTAACTAGCAATCTAACCGGCCACAATGGCCTAGTTTGGTCCATTTTGATTTTTGATATTTGTCTCACAAATACTTATTGATCATATGGTTAATTATCTTGTATAATTAAGTGTTAATTTGATCATATAACAATTATATGACTCAATTAAATAAATAATATGTACTTAACATTTTAAGTAATATTTTACCATTATATCAATATATAATGGGTCCCACAATGCTTGGTTAATTTATTTTACAACTCCTTGTAAATATAATTAACTAATTACCTCTATCTCAAAACCTCAACTAATTTAGTAATTTAACGATTAATTACTAAGTTAAATCTTATTTAATCGTATTAAAATAAGATATAAATTTATTAGTCAATTATCGCATAATTGAAAAATAAGCTTAATCGAATTTGAGTTCTTAACTCAATTTCTAACAATAACTCTCGTACATATCGAATATATGTAATGTACTAATTAACTGTATCGTATACAAATAATTAGTTACTATTTGGATTTCATCCTTTTAGGTGTGACCGAAAGGGATCAGTTGATCACCGCCGTCATACGACAATAACGTCAAACTCTAGTCAGCCAACCGTTATTGATTTACGTTAATCAACTGACTAATCATATATATAGTCAATAAATATCCCAATTATATTCCTTAATAAGATTTATTATGTGGCGCACTATTGTGGAGGACACCTACTCCAACAATCTCCCACTTGTCTGACACAAGTGTGCGTCACCGATTCTCTTGTCTCTTTATCACATCTCCCACTCAACGCAAGGTGTCTTTCAGGTCGCACTTGCGATTGACAATATCTAGAGTGGTTTTCTCGATAGGGAGAGTAACTGTCTGACCGGAAAATCTACCATAGATCTCTTTCCGAGCGTGGCCACGCATTTACAGTAACTTCTCCTCGAGTGGCCTAAAGATGTTTTTACCCAACGTGGGTGGACAATTCCTGTTGATCCATCTACTCTGTATGATGCAGATCACCATGATCCAGAAGAAGTCCATCGGCCTCCTTTTACGGCACGACCTAGAACATCAACCAAAACCAATCGGAAACTGCACCGACTCAGATAGACGGTCGCCAGTCAAAGGCTTCGACTTATAGGAATAAGATAGAAGACCCTGGCACGACCAGGCATCAATTAATTGATTTAAGGGTCTCTACAATGTCACTGTCCGACAGAGTGTCATACAGTCTGTCTATGTAAATGACCAGTCATCTCCATGACCCCATGGTGCTGAACCAACCATCGATCGACTTACAATCTAGTCATTTCGAGACGTCACCTCATTGAGTGACTAGGGACAAAATACTAAGTTCGTTCTATTCACTTGAATAGGGTCCAACAATCTATTCGGATAAACAAAGTATTAAATTTAGTCAAACTAATAAAAGAGTTTTAAAATAAAACTCGAACAATGAATGCCATTATCATATATGAAATAATTAATACAACATTCAATTATTACATATTACATAATTAAAGGAATTCTGGCACACGTCTCAATCCCATTGTGACGACATGACCATCATGCTTAGCCTTTGATAAAGGCTTGGTTAAAGGATCAGCAATGTTTTCATCTGTCCCAACCTTACAAATGTCAATTTCCTTTCTGTCCACGTAATCTCTAATTACATGATATTTCCTAAGTACATGTCTAGACTTGTTACTAGACTTGGGCTCTTTTGCCTGAAAAATAGCCCCACTGTTATCACAATAAATTGTGATAGGATCTTTGGCAGTAGGGACTACTGTTAGTCCTTCCAAAAATTGCCGAATCCACACAGCTTCCTTTGCAGCTTCAGACGCTGCAAGGTACTCTGCTTCTGTTGTAGAATCCGCTGTAACGCTTTGCTTGAAACTCTTCCAGCAAACAGCTCCTCCATTCATCATATAAACGTAGCCGGATTGGGATTTCATATCATCCCTATCTGTTTGGAAACTGGCATCTGTTAACCCTTTACACGTAACTCAGTCTCGCCTCCAAACACTAAGAACGAATCCTTGGTCCTTCTTAAGTACTTAAGGATGTTCTTTACGGCTATCCAGTGACTCTCACCTGGATTTGCTTGGTAACGACTTGTCATGCTCAAAGCATATGCAACGTCGGGACGAGTGCACATCATAGCATACATGATTGATCCAACAGCTGATGCGTAAGGGATCAATTTCATGCGTTCAATCTCCTCGGGTTTCGTAGGGCACTCTGACTTGCTCAAGGTGATCCACTTCCCATAGGAATAAAGCCTCTCTTAGAGTCTTTCATGTTGAACCGATCAAGAATCTTATCAATATAAGTCTCTTGACTTAATGCTAGTATCCTTTTAGATCTATCCCTATAGACCGGATACCTAGATGCGCTGGGCCTCTCCTAAGTCTTTCATTTGGAAATGTATTCCTAGCCACTCCTTTACAGAAGTGAGCATTGGAATATCATTCCCAATGAGTAGTATGTCATCTACATACAAGACTAGAAAAGTTACTTTACTCCCACTAAACTTCATGTATAAACACGGTTCCTCGACACTTCGAGTGAAACCATTTTGTTTAATTACATGATCGAAACGATGATTCCAACTCCTGGATGCTTGCTTAAGACCATAGATGGATCTCTTAAGTTTGCATACCTTCTTAGGGTTTGATGGATCCACAAAACCTTCAGGTTGTGTCATGTACACTTCCTCTTCTAGAATCCCATTCAAGAAGGCGGTTTTGACATCCATTTGCCAAATCTCATAATTATGAAATGCGGCAACCGCTAAGATAATCCTTATGGATCGAAGCATGGCGACTGGGGCGAAGGTTTCGTCATAGTGAAGACCATGAACTTGGGTGAAACCTTTTGCCACCAATCTAGCTTTGTAAACATCATTATGTTTGTCTATGCCACTTTTGATCTTATAGATCCACTTACACTGAAGAGGTCGTACCTCCTTAGGTAAATCAACCAAGTCCCATACTTGATTGTCGTACATAGAATCCATTTCGGATTGCATGGCTCCTAGCCATAGCTTTGAGTCGGGACTAGAAATGGCTGCTTTGTAGGTAGTAGGTTCGTTACTTTCAAAAAGTAACACATTATAGTCATCACCTTCCTCTATAATACCAAGGTATCTATCAGGTTGATGACTAATTCTGGTTGACCTCCTAGGTTCCGAAGGAATAATGACCGTACCAGACGAAGAGGGAACGTTTTCCTCGTCGTCCTTTTCGGTTTGTGGCTCTTGGACTTCATCAAGTTCAAATTTTCTCCCACTCTGTCTTTTAGAAATAACATCATTTTCTAAAAAGACTGCATCACGAGACACAAACACTTTGTCCTCGTGTTTATTGTAGAAGTAATAAGCACGTGATTCCTTTGGATATCCTACAAAAAGACATTTGTCAGATTTGGGTGCGAGTTTATCGTCAGACTTATTCTTAACAAAAGCCTCGCATCCCCAAATTCTCATAAATGACAAATAAGGGACTTTTCCTGTCCATATCTCATATGGAGTCTTGTTTGCCGCTTTAGTCGGGCTTCGATTTAGTGAAAATATTGCAGATAAGATAGCAAAACCCCAAAAATAATCAGGAAGCTCTGTTAGACTCATTATAGATCGAACCATATCTAATAAAGTTCGATTTCTCCTTTCGGATACACCGTTTAATTGAGGTGTTCCAGGAGGAGTCCATTGTGATACTATACCACAATCTTTCAGGTGTGAATCAAATTCATGGTTCAAGTATTCACCACCACGATCGGATCGTAGGGTTTTAATCTTTTTATTCAATTGGTTTTCTACTTCATTTTGAAATTCTTTGAATTTTTCAAAAGCATCACTTTTATGCCTCATCAAGTAGACATATCCATATCTACTCAAGTCGTCGGTAAAAGTAATGAAGTAGTGATAACCACCTCTAGCTCGGATAGTCATTGGACCGCATACATCCGTATGTATAAGTCCTAATACTTCACTTGCTCGTGTCCCTTTTCCCGTAAAAGGAGCACGAGTCATCTTGCCTAGAAGACAAGATTCGCATACGCCATAAGATTCGTAATCGAATGGTTTGAGTACTTTGGATGAAACAAGTCTCTTTATGCGTCGTTCGTTTATGTGCCCTAAACGACAATGCCAAAGGTATGATTGATTAGGTTCACCTGTTTTGAGCTTTTTGTTTTCTACATGATAGACCTCTTTTGCAATATCTAAAACATAAATACCTCCAATAGAAATGGCCTCGCCATAAACCATTTCATTAAGTGAAAAAGTACAACATTGTTCTTAATGCAAAATGAAAATCCTTCCATGTCTAACACGGAAATGGAGATAATGTTCTTGGTAAGAGTTGGTACATAATAGCAATTATTTAAATACAACTCTAAACCATTAGGCAAAAGAAGAACGTAGGTGCCCACGGAAACTGCGGCTACCTTAGCTCCATTTCCCATGCGCAGGTCCATGTCACCCTTGGCTAGTGCTTGCACGTCCCTCAGCCCCTGTACATGATTACAAAGGTGAGAACCGCAACCGGTATCAAATACCCAAGAAGATGTACTAGCAAAGTTAATATCTATCATATAGAGTGATGAAAGAATTTTACCTGACGTTGTCACACAACCGTCCTTCTTATCTTTCAAGTACTTGGGCAATTGCGTTTCCAATGCCCTTTGCCATTACAATAATAGCAATCCGCCTCCGCGTGTTTGTTGACTTTGGGTTTGGCCTTATAAAAGACCTTTGCCTTTCCCTTGCCGGATTTCTTGAAAAGAGTCGTACCCTTTCCCTTGTCCTTCCTTACCCCAAGGTTCATGTTCTTCATTTTCATTGAAAGAACGTCCTTGGGTTTACTCCCACTAGCCTCCATGTCCCCCTCCGCTTGGGTGAGGAGTGCATGGAGTTCATGGAAACTCTTGTCCATGCCATTCATGTTATAGTTCACCCTAAATTGGGTGAAGTTAGGTGAGAGTGAATGAAGGATCTTACCCACCACCAAATTCGTCGGAATTTTGCACCCTAGACGCTCTAAGGTGTCCGCTTACTCAACCATTTTGAGCACGTGTGGGCCAACTTTTTGGCCCCTTTGAAGCTCAGTGTCAAAGAATTTCGTAATCGCCTCATATTGGAGAATTTGAGGGGCTTGCGAAAACATCGAAGTGATCCTCGTGAATATCGCATATGCATTGAGAGAAATCAATTGGAGTTTGATTTTGGGTGAGATTGACCAAATCAAGACATTCTTGACGTCATTAGCAACCTTCAAATAAAGGTCATATTCGGCCCGAACCACCGCGGACGATCTTGGCGCGGGTTCGGTGGGGGGCTCTTCGACCAAGTAGCGAAGCACGTTATCGGATAACGCGGCGCTCTTGATCGTTGACTCCCATTCAACGAAGTTACTTCCGTCATCCTTTAGGACACCCTTGTCCATGACGGATCTCAACCATGAGTCCTTCCCCAAGGTTGCAACGTTTGATGATGTCGACATTATG